>WFMF01000796.1:0-43678 GCA_011033025.1 Beroe forskalii | reverse complement strand
AATGGGGGCCTCAAATATGATTGTAGCACTGATGATGTTCTGAAAGTACTCTGCTATTTTACAATCAGCTTGTGTGTCTCATTAAAGTGTTGTGAAATCTGGCAATTGACAGTGACAAAGTATGCAGTATAGAGCCAATAGCTCACTTTATTATTTCGACTTAGGTCAGTTAACTTATTTCACAGTGATTTCATACTCTTAAGTTATTATCACAGTATTTCTATCACTGAGTTGTCTATGCAAATTCAGTTTATTTATGAATGGTAACAATGAGTAATGGGCACCTGAGTTCAATGGTGCGTATTAGTGTTATCTATTGTTCTTGATAATCGTCTATGTGAAGAGTGATGGTTAAATACCATTATCCTTATGTTATGTTATGTTTAGTTATCTAAATTGAGGTCTTATTATTGTTTCATTTCTTCCTACCCACTGGATTATGTGACTTAACAGTACATTGCTTAACAGTACATTTAATCACAGCCTTATTAATGTTTACAAGTAAACACAGTCGACTTGATCTTTTGATCTTGTCTGGACCAGATGGAACTTTATCTTCCCTTCACTGGATAAATTCACTGATGAACTTAATTTCCTTGATGAACTTGGAGCTTCTGAAACTAACACACTACATCTTGTCCGTGTGACACAGTCTTAGCTTTCATTACACCATATCATTTTTGGTGTCTCATGCTTTATTTGGATCTGCCTAGCTCTCTGATGAAGGCATTTCTTTCATGGATCCTGTCAAAGACTATGGTTGGAGTTGTTGGAGAGGTTTGTGGTTTGACTACAAATATGACTGTATTTGTTCTACAAAGAAGATATTTTTAACTTTGAAAGCAAGGGCAAAGTTGCCCAGAATGGAGACCAATTGTTTCTCTGGTTCATTCTCGTCTCTTTGGAGTCACAGCCTTATTTATGTTTACAAGTAAACACAGTCGAATTGATCTTGTCTGGAGCAGATGGAACTTTATCTTCCCTTCACTGGATAAAGACATTGATGAACTTAATTTCCTTGATGAACTTGGAGCTTCTGAAACTAACACACTACATCTTGTGGTTGGCGGAGCGTTGGGCGCCCGTCAAATGCATTCAACCCCACAACACGGTCGCAAGTCCGTGTGCCACAGTGTTAGCTTTCATTACACCATATCATTTTTGTCTCATGCTTTATTTGGATCTGCCTAGCTCTCTGATGAAGGCATTTTTTTCATGGATCCCGTCAAAGACTATGGTTGGAGTTGTTGGAGAGTTCTGTGGCTTGACTACAAAGATGACTGTATTTGTTCTACAAAGAAGCCATTTAATGACTAATCAATAAAACAATTGATGCTCTTTTATAATCCAAGAAACACAGCAATGATATTAATTTGTCTACATGGTTCGGTCCATCTCTGTCTTCAGGACAATTAACATCACATATATCATTAATAAGCCTCCTGGCTTCCTACCTATAATAATAACAGTACATTTAATTAATTATTGATTTATTTTTTCTACATGTTGAACTTGATTGCTTTTAGCATTGACTGAGGGGGACCCCATAGTAAAACACTAAGAATGCAAAAATGGATTCAAATCAGATCTACTTCACACTGCTGGTTTACTGCCAGTTTCGAGAATACATCATTGAAAATGATTATATTATTTCTCGTCTTCAGAAAACTCCATTTGGTGATAAGCACCTTCCTCAGTTAGTTATTTTGATATGTGTTGTGTTGTAAGAATAGGGCTGAAGAGGATAGTGACAAGGCTGAAGAGGATAGTGACAAGATTTTCAAAAGACCCAGATTTCAAACCTTCTATCGTTTTAATGTTTTCAACTTACTTTTATTCTTGGTTTAGTTCCTTTTTAATTCTTATTAATTTATACTTTATTTATTCTTGTTATTTGTTCTTCTTTGGGAGCGAATATGCTCAGTGATATACATGTTTGTTTTCAAAGTTTGACTCTGCTCAATGACCACATATTTTTATTTTTTAATTTATTTTTTAATAAATTGACTTGGGCATGTCTTTCATGCAGCCGATCTTGGCAAGTCATTTAACTGCAACTTTATTTGTAAATATGTTGTTTTTATTATGACAGTATGTACTAGTTCAGAAAGTACGCTTTTTTTAACCCTTTTAATATTGTTGAATGAGTCTTCAGTTAGGAGTTTTGTGTAAATTGAAATAGCTCTTTGTGTTACAATGTAGATTTATTATTTTAATTCATTTTCAACTTACTCCCAATGTTTTGCAATTATTTTGCATCATAGACTTAACTTATGATTATCACATTGAAGAGAAAATAGTATCATTTGATTGATCATTATTCAATATTATTCATTGAGAATGAAGCTCCTATTCTACATTTGTTTTGCAATGGTTCACTCTCTCTCCTGGGCCAAGGTTGTTTGGTTTGTACACATTATACTAATTGCCGTGGAATTTTTGCAGAGATCACCTGTGCCATGGTTTTGACTTTGAATTTGTCCTTCTTTCACCATATTAATTTTTCCTTCACTTGATATTTGACGGAAATTTTAAGTATCTTATAATTGAAATGGACTAGGGCAACAAACTAGATAAGTAGATATTGATATTCCTTTAAAATCTAGATGCATGAAATTCTCATCAAATATCAGTTGAATCATTAAAGTCATACCAATAGAATAGGTTTTTCCTTCTGAGTCAGTCAATTTGTTTCAAATGTAATCTAAATGGTTGTTGTTCAGGTTTGTATCTGATTCTCTGGCTGCTCGTGACACTCAGGGGACAATTGTTACAAAGTTCACTTTTCAGGGTATGCTCCTTACTATCTGACATGATTTTGTTATTTATGTTGACTGTAACTCCAGCCACTGGCTAATCATAACTTTGTGATATCAGTTTGTAAGCTCAATGCTTGTTAGGTTTTCAGTATATCAGCAGATTTAATGATTAATGATGATGCTTTTCAGCACCCCATGCCAAAGCTAGATTGAAGGGCAATGTTGGTGGTTTATATTTCTTTCCAAGAAATAAGATATTAGAAAGAACAGGAGATTGTACTCAAAATTTGAAAAAAGCTTCATTTTCTGGTAGGTTGATTTAAGTAAAAAACAAATAATGAAACAAATAGTGGCTTTGTTAGATAAATGATTCATAAAATGAGACTACAGCATATGCAAGATGCATTGCTGGTGGCTTAAACTTACACTTCTAGTATGTTATAATATAAATTGAAATATTATGCTCATAATTACACACTTTTCATACAGTTTTTCCAAAGAAAGGTGATTTCAAAGACAGAGTATTCTCAATGTCATGGTCAAGTGAACCTACCACATACTACGTTCTGTTTGTTGATTCCGCAACATGCCATAAGAATTACCCTACCCAAGCAAAGGTTAGCTTGGAGTTGGAGCTGCTCAATGATGAAGAGCATGGAGGACATCTCAGTGTGGATGAAAATGGTTGGTTTTGAACATGTGAGAGGATGATCGACACTGGAAATTCATACAATAGCTTGCATTTTTAGCTATTCTAACAATTTGAGCTATTCTAAAATTGTTCCTTATGATAAAAAGGACTCAATAATGAGGCCCAAATCTTTGCCAATAAATCTTTATTTCTGATAGTTCTGCACTGCTATTCATTCTAAGCCCATTCTGAATCCCAGGTCTGAAGACCTCCTACACACTCCTACTGTTAATGTACGCAGTAGCAGGGGTCTGGTTTGGTCCTTCAATCTACAATGTATTCTCCAAAGGGGGAGAAGCCATGATTGATTGAAAACCCTCCGTGGAGGGGTGCCGCTTTTATGGGCAAAGAAAGGTATTTTTACAATCATATTATTTGAATATATGGTAATAATATAATCATAATATATAATTCACTCATTGAACACATATTATTATCAATAATTTAACACACAACAAAACAAAAGCCTACATTGTACCTAATGTTTACGTGATTGTAGCTAATAATTGGTTAAAGAGTCATGAGACTTAAGTATATAAAAATAATTGGGCCCAATTGTTTTCAAATTGGAGATATTGCAGCTCAGCTATACGCGCGAGGGTTTGCTCTAAGGCCTGCACATTCATATAGAACAAAATTTGAGGCCAAGCACTCGTTACAATCCCCGCTTCCTTGTTTATCTATCAGCGCGCATTTGATCTTGTTTTTATAAGAGTTAGGTGCTATTAAATTGTTCGCCTTGCGAATAATTTCATTGCTGCATTCTAATTTGGCCCACAGTAGCGGACCCTTAAAAATACTGATTTACGAAGGCGGTGGTCTTTCCAGGAAGAAGTCCGTAGAAGAGAGTGAGATAAATGGTGTTGGGGAAGAGCCTGTCTCGCATCACATTACATGAGAACGTCCGATCTCGTCAGTATCGGGTCCCATCACCCCGCATCAGCTTGATAGGGTGATTCCAAACCTAGGACTGGGGTCGCATCACATGATTTTGTACCTACATCAGTCGGAGAACCTTGCCGTATAATCATCAAATGTAAACACAGTAGTTCCCCTTTCCTTTTGAATAGAATTGTGCCTGACTTTCGGACAAATGTCCGAATTCGGACTGCTGTCCGACACGGATATTTGTCCGAATAGCTAATTTCAGGTGTCGGACAAATGTCCGTGTCGGACAAATGTCCTAGAATCTCCCCAGACTAGAGAACAGAAATTAAGATGGGACTGTGCAAAACTATGGTAAATCTGTAGCCTGGCTTTCAGAGGGAGAAACTTCTTTATTTTGTACATGATGCCAACATAACGAGCCATTTTTGACAAGACTGTTCTTATGTGTAAAGACCAATTTAAGGGGGGGGGTTCACCCTCACTTTTTTTGGAAAACACGAATTTGAGATAGGAGTTGGCCAGGATGGCCAGGGTGTGTACCAACATTTTGACGGTAGTCTTGAGTCCATAGGTCCAACATTGCCCATGTGAGGCCTCGGAACTAAAATGGCGTCAAAAATCGAAATTTTACCCGATGGAGATAGAGCTTAGCTTTTGATTGCATTCGATTCGTCTCGACGAGCTGATCATTTTAGTGTATTTGTTTGTCAAAATCGGATGAAAAATGGCCAAGTTATGCCCATGCGAAGCGCGTGCGCCAAAGTGGCAGTTGGCCTATTTTGGGCCTAAAGATGGCCATTTTGGCCACATTTTTGGAGATATGCGCTTCAAACTTGTTTTGCCCATCATTAAGGTCAAATTTGATGGGCAAACCAATTTTTAATTGAATTGGACCTTATTTGGCCATTTTAGCCCATAAAAACCTTCAAAAATCCACTAAATCGCTGATATCTCAGTTAGCGCTTTTGCCCAAATTGACTTTCTACTTTTCGTTATAACTTTTCCATTTTTTCAATGTTTTCTCCATGAAATTTTCAGAATCGCTTCAAAACTAAATTTCGCACTTAAGTTACTAAGCGAAATTTTGAGTTTGGCCTCAAAAATTTTTATGCCCATGAGAGCAAAAATCCCCGGGGATTTTGGCTCTCATAAAAATTTTGGAGTAGCTCAAAATTTTGCTTAGTAACTTTAAGAAATTTAGTTTCGAAGCGACTTGAAAATTTCATGGAAAAACAATGAAAAATGGAAAGAAAAAAAAACTCAATTGGGCAAAAGCGGCAGATATCACATTTAGTGGATTTTTGAAGGTTTTATGTATTAAATGGCCAAATGAGGTCCAATTTATTGTGTAATTGGTTTGCCCATCAATTTTGACCTAAATGATGGGCAAAACAAGTTTGAAGCTCATATCTCAAAAAATCTGGCCAAAATGGCCATCTTTATAAATAGGCCAACTGCCACTTTTTATGCGCGCGCCGCATGTATAACTTGGCCATTTTTCATCCGATTTGACAAACAAATACACTAAAATGATCAGCTCGTCGAGACGAAATCGAATGCAATCAAAAGTTAAGCTCTATTCCATCAAGTAAAATTTCGATTTTTGGACGCCATTTTTGCCTGAGGCCTACATGGGCAATGTTGGACCTATGGACTCGAAGACTGTCAAAATGTTGGTACACGCCCTGGCCATCCTGGCCAACTCCTACCTCAAATTCGTGTTTTCAAATGAGGGTGAACCCCACCCCCCCCCCCCTTAAGGATTCATCTACAATAACGCCTAGGAACCGTGCTTCCTTCTTACGCTCTATTATAGTCCCTGAAATATAAAGGGGCGCCGAAAGATCAACTTTACCTCGAGAAAATACCATGTATTTAGTTTTTTTCAGATTCAGCAGTAATCCATTAGAGTTTACCCGTTTAACTAATAAATTGTTAAAATTGTCTAGGTGTGTTTTAACTTCTTCAATCGTTGGAGCCGTTATGATTATGTTGGCATCATCGGCATATAGTATGAACTTAGCATAATTTGCAATTTCCGGAATGTCATTTATGTATATTATAAAGAGTAAAGGACCAAGTATAGATCCCTGGGGCACTCCGTATTTAATATTTTCAACAGCAGAATCATTACCATGATTCTAGGACATTTGTCCGACACGGACATTTGTCCGACACCTGAAATTAGCTTTTCTGACAAATATCCGTGTCGGACAACAGTCCGAATTCGGACATTTGTCCGAAAGTCAGACAAAATTTTATTCAAAAGGAAAGAGGAACTACTGTGTTTACATTTGATGATTATACGGCAAAGTTCCCCGACTGATGTAGGTACAAAATCATGTGATGCGACCCCAGTCCTAGGTTTGACATCACCCCATCACTTTTGCGGGGAAGGGACCCGATACTGACAAGATGGGACGTTCTCATGTAATGTGATGCGAGAAGGGCTCTTCCCCAACACCATTTATCTCCCTCTCTTCTACGGACTATGGAAAGACCACCACCCTCTACAAAAACCCCTTCGAAGAAGTCGAAACCTGGGAGTCCCAGGAGTGGTACCTCTACCAACCCTCCTCCATCCTCATGGAGTACGAGCTTGCAATCCACAACGCTGTTGCTACTTGCTGATTTGTGGCCCTCTACTACCAGGCGGGGTTGCAAAATCCTTCGCCAAGATTGGAGCCATCGCCTTCTTTCCCGTGGATGATGTCGACCCACAAGCCCCTGCTCCCAACAGACATGGCCACCTTCATCTCCTACTTCGGATCCACCTGGATTGGGACCTCGACCACACCACACCTCCTACCTTCAGCCACGACATGTGGAACCAGCACGATGCTTCCTTGTGTCTCCTTCCACGCTCCTCCAACATTGCAGAAGGCTGGCACCACGGCTTCCACCCCATGCTGTCATGCTCCAAACCCACTCTCTGGAAGTTCCTGGACGCCCTGAAAGCAGAGCAGGCACTCACAGACCTCAAGCTCACCAGGAGACAGCTGCGTCAACCATCTGAACCCCAGAACCCATAGCCGCCAAGTGGGTCAGATATGATCAGAGCCCGCAGAAGATTGTTGAGGACTATTGATTACCTCATTAACACTGTGTCTTATTCGGACAAATGTCCGTGTCGGACAAGTGATAGGCTCCTTCCAATAAGTTTGAAAAAATTGTAATGGGATTTTCGGACAAATGTCCGTGTCGGACAAATGTCCGCAAAATTTCGTACTGGGTTTCGGACAACTGTCCGTGTCGGACAAATGTCCGTGTCGGACAAATGTCCGACTACCCATTACCATTAATCGTCACGTATTGCTTGCTATCTGACAGATAAGAGGTCAACCATTTTAGTGCCTGTCCCCTTATGCCATAATGATGGAGCTTTTTAAGTAGCACAGAGTGGTCAACCATGTCGAAGGCCTTGGAAAAATCTATAAGAAGTAAGATTGATACCTGACGCCTGTTTAGAGAGTCCAATATTGTATTCTGTGCATTAAGTGATTCCCGCACTATATAGAGACAGCGCACTATATAGAGACAAGCTGTTTTGGAGCCAAAGTTCACATTCTCTAAATAGTGCGTAAAAAAACTATATAGAGACAACGCACTTCATAGAGACAATAGAATTCTATGACTTGTGTATACAACTGATAATCATGAATTTTAATGCAATAATGATTTGAATAATGTATTATCACATAATATTAACACTCATAATGCCATATACCATATAGATAATTTAACTATCACACTAGCCTCAAAGTCCAGCTCAGCTTGGCAGGCAGCAGCAAGGTGTTTGGAGGAGAGGTCAGTGTCAGCAGCCTTCCTCTTCAGAGCCTTCTTGGCAAGGTGGACAGCGATGTGGCCGGGTTGTTCATCATGGTTGTGGGAAGGAGGGGGCAGGAGGGTGAGGAGCATAGCTTCCGAACTGCCCTCTTTTTGAGAGGGCGCCCTCTCATGCCCTCTTTTTGCCCTCCTTTTTGGGTCTTGCCCTCCGAGCCCTCCTTTTTGCCCTCTTTTACGCTCCATTTGCCCTCCTTTTTGACCCTTCCCAAAATACACCTATTGTTCACGGCATAAAATAGGTCTTTTTGGGCGGTTTCCAAAAAAGAGTCGACCATATATTTTGGAAATACACCTAACAAGCACTATCTCGGATCGATTTTGAAAATACACTCTTACTGCATGGAAATAATATAGTTAGAATATTGCCCTCCTTTTTCGTTGATTAGCCCTCCTTTTTGGGCCAAAAACTGCCCTCCGAACGGATTTTCAAAGGTCGGAAGCTATGGTGAGGAGTCTTGAGCCGAGCAAGACATCCCCGAGGAGCTTCTGTGCACTTCCAGTAGGAGCGGTCCCCACGCTGCTTCTCCCTGCAATACCGGAAGCCAAGCCAGATGATGTTGGTGCCTCCTTGCTTGCCAGTGGTGTACTAAAGGGGAGGAAGGGAGACAGGAGGAGAGGGAGCAGGGTAAGCAGGAGGAGGTGTAGGGGCAGGGTCTGCTGCGATCACTAATAAGGTACGCTTGTACGCTTAAAGGCCCCCGACCGAGAAATTTCAAATTTTAATTTTCCATTTTTAATGGTGGAATGTGTCCTTATAGGTGAAATATCAACAACAAGAGCGAAAATCCGGTTTTTATATGATGCTCCAAGCCGCTAATAGCTAATTTAGTTACGAAATTCCTCAAAGGGCAGCAGAGTTTTCCCCGTAGTACGGAGGATATTTCTTCGTACGTGATGACGATACGTATCACATTACAGTGCATGTTACATGTTATTCTAACAAAATATATGCAGGGCAACAGTGGATATTCATGCAGTAAATAAAAATGCAATTATTCATCGTTAAAAATGATTTGACATACTCTGCAACCATTTTATCTTTTCGACAATATTTTGACCTAATGACCAAAAAAACTTTGGTCAAAATTGATTGATCAGAAGTCTAATTATGAGGCATCAAAGATTGCCGATTATTCAAATTATTGTATGTAAACATGAATTCTCTGCTGCCCTACCTATTTTCAATCGCCCATAGCAGCTAAACTAATTAGAGTTAGAGGGTGGGACAAATTACATTCTACTTCACGCCCTAAGATCTATAGAATTAGCCAAAGTCAAAATTTTGCGTTCGGGGGCCTTTAATGAGGAGGTGTCTCTATATAGTGTGCTTTCACTAGAAGTATGTTCGGAACATACATTAACATATGGTCGACATTTTGTCTCTATATAGTGCGAAAAAACACACATAGAAACAGTGCACTTTATAGAGAAATGGTGTCTCTATATAGTGCGGTGTCTCTATATAGTGCGATTACCAGTAGAGCATGCTCACACGAGCGTCCTGGCCGGAATCCGTACTGTCCATCAAACAGAGAGTTGTTTAGATCTAGGAAGTTTAAAATTCGCTTATGCATCACCTTTTCATAAATTTTTGAAAAAGTCGAAAGAAGTAAAATGGGTCTATAATTACTAACTTTAGTTTTTGGACCTTCCTTGTATATAGGTATTACTTTTGCTAACTTCAAATTTTGAGGGAAGATCCCTTGTGCAAAAGATTTATTTATGACTTTGGCTAGAGTACTGTTAAACGCTTGTGATGAGTTTGCAATTTTAAGAGCACTGACTTTAGTATCGCGTGTGGACTGTGGATTTAATATCAAATTTCTTAATTATGGAATGAACTTCACTGGCATCTACGTCTTCTAAAGTTATGCAGTTGTCAACTGGGTTAGTTAAGTATTCAGTGAAGTTATAGTCTACGCTGCTTGGTATGTCCCCTTTCAGTTTAGTCGCTATTTCTGAAAAATATTTGTTAAAGCATTCGGAAATTTCCCCAGCTGAGTTTAAAGAACGCCCTTCCTCATTAACAATTCTATTTATGTGATTTTTCTTCTGTGTTCTATTAAGAAGTCTATTGATCATTTGCCACTGTTTGCGCGAGTTATTGTTGTATTTCTCCATATAAGCCTATTATTATATTTGGCTTTGGCCATATCAAATGGCCATAGACAAATTAATATCATTGCTGTGTTTCTTGGTTTATAAAAGAGCATCAATTGTTTTATTGATCAGTCATTATTTGGCCATATCAATGTGCTTATTACAAAATTTATTCAACCTGTCATAGTAAGATTTTAATTCAGGGCTAGGATCATTAACAAAAGAGTGATAAGCTTCCTGTCTGCGGGCGCATGCATCCTCAAGCCACGGCAAAATCCATGGCTTGGGATTTTCCCGCTCATTCCTGCGACGCACACGTTGTGACTTAAGAGGATATGCCTCGTTGTAGTGGCCGGTATAAATTTCTTCAAACTTGTTATATGCACTCTGAGGGTCCAAATCTTC
Source organism: Beroe forskalii (assembly GCA_011033025.1). Taxonomy (NCBI): domain Eukaryota; kingdom Metazoa; phylum Ctenophora; class Nuda; order Beroida; family Beroidae; genus Beroe; species Beroe forskalii. The sequence goes on along the minus strand of WFMF01000796.1, from coordinate 32,989 downwards.
CGTTATCACACCCCATGGTTCACTTTCAATAAGCTGTGCAAATTTAAGATTACTGGCCTCATTGAATATACGACATTCAGATTCTCCCTCGTTAAAATCAAATTTATTCAGATTATTAACAGCTTGGTCACATTACCACTCTCCAGGTGAGGAATATGATTAATATCGATGGTTTTCAATCTTGCAGGAAGCTTTCCATTGCATGATATGCAATGACATCATCCACTATACCCCTTACAGCCTTACACTCCCATATGGGTTTAACTTATCCCTAATGCCTCCATTATGTTTGACTTTTTGTGACCAAACCGTTCAAGAGTTGAAAAAGTTGCAGCACTTAATTTCCTGTCATACGATAGTATGATGAAACTATCATGGCAAGATTCAAATCAATCAAGTTTTTCAAGCTGTAAAGATGTCATTGTTCTCTAAGACCAAAGGTTACTATATGTGTTCAACATCTCACAAACTATGTAACAATTTGTTACCTTTGATGACATAATGAATATGACCTTATATTCAATGGACTAAAAGGACTCCCTCTCCAGTTGTTCCTTGCTACGAACCTGCTGCAGCTTCTCTCCCTGTTTTTGCCGCTATTCCATTGGATATTGTATGAGTTCAATGGCGTGGGGTCACCACTACTGCTATCTCTTACTACGCTTGTCGGGATATGCACTGACCTTGCAATGATAGGTTGTTTTTTGGAGGGATTTGTTATTTTGAATATTTTACTATTCCATCAGCTGTAACAGTTAATGACAGGAATCAAAAATTCAAGTGTTATCAAGCAGTGTATTCCTAGCTTCATTCAAATCATACACGTGATAGCATTATGTCTAGGCAGGGCCGGGAATCAAACCACTAACCTCTCAATTAAAAGTGTAAAGTCATTAAACCACTGCGCTACCTTATTACCACTATTGTTACCATTTCAATAGGCATTATAATGCCACAGTCTGTGGCATTATAATATCATTCGTATCAATTATATGCCTCTTTATTCTATGTCTTTCTATGCTAGCAAAGTGCTTAACGTTCAAAGAATTGTCCATGTATTGCTGTTAACTGTTTGATACAATCTGTTTGATGAAATGTAATATTTTTACAGTAAGACATCTTTCAGCACTGATAACAGATGTGATTGCTGGTACAGCACTTTGTTCGAACAGGAGAGTTGCGACATCCAAATCCGAACAGGTAAAATCAGTGAAGAGGGACAAAGATCCGTTTGCCACTTTGTCTAAGATGCTGAAAATCGACCTTTTTTCTGAATGGTGAACCCATTTCGTGTGCATTTCTTCGATTTTGACGATATGAGCCCAAATTATGGGATTTGGTACAAGTGTATGTAACCCGAAAATTAGTCGTCACATTTTGATGAAACTTTCCAGTTGGCTCAAGCATGACCCAAAGAACATAGAACCGTCAAAATTAGGGGTCTATGTGCTAACTTACGAGCTATATTCAAACACAGGAAAATGTAATTTTAGCGATTTTCTCAGTATTTTGGTACAACGATTGCTTGAAAACTGGTCGTCACATTTTGATAAAACTTTCCAGTTAGGTCGAGCATGACTAGAAGAACATAAAACTGTCAAAAATAGAGGGGTCTATATGCTAAATTTCGAGATATCCCCGAACACAAGGAAATACCATTTTTCTTTTGTTTTGTTATAGCTCGGAAGTTAGCTCATAAACCACCCAATTTTTTGACGTTTTTATGTTAGTTGGGCCATGGTCGACCTAATTGGAATTTCTCATAAAAATGTGACGACCAGTTTTCGAGTAATCGATGTACCAAAATACCGTAAAAATCGCTAAAATAACATTTCCATGTGTTGGATTATATCTCGAAAGTTAGCACATAGACCTACCAATTTTTTTGACGTTTCTATATTCTTTGGGTCAAGCTTGACTTAACTGAAAAGTTTCTTTAAAATCTGACTAGTAGTTTTCGCAAAATTGTTGTACCAAAACACCTTTACTTTCGGCAGTATTCTTGGTACACTTTCGATTTATGTCCTACTGCAAGCTACAGACCTCAGTACAAGCTCGACCCAGCGGTTGGGCACCTCGTGTACAAGGTGCTCATCCGCGTCTACAAGGTAGGATTTTACTGTGGGTGGTAAAAATGATCATTTTAAATGCAACGTCATTAATCATTATAATTAATCATGTTATTCCCTTAATTTGCAACAAAATGAAATGCAACTCACAATTCGTAATGGAGAAAATTATTTGCGGGTCAGTTATCATTCATGTTTGACTATATAACTCATGAATTGGTGTATGAAGTTATGAAATTTACTAAAACTTATGTTCGTATTATCAGTATCATCGTCATCCGTGTTTTAGTCTCAAAATGACACGACTACAATTCGGACAACACTCGAATCAATTCGGAAATTGTGCCACTCGATATCAATTCATTCAAGTTTACCGGGCGAATTTACTGGGCTACGTGGCATAGAGATGCCAATTTAGAGATGCTTCTCGAGTTCTTGCATTTTCACATAAAAACATAGAGGTGAATAAGATGAACGTACGGTCGAATTACATGAAAGCGATGGAGATAAGTGCACGGGCCGTATGAGCAATGAACTTACTGTAGTGCAACGAAATGAAGGATTCTCCGCAACCAATGACACATTCGCGACATTTCCTTACTGCCGCTGAACCTGCCCGGGCATGTTATGCGTCGCGCGCGAACAATAGGCGCAAATTTTATACTGTCACTGACAGTGTCAGGGGCATATTGTTTGTGTGCGACTTATTATTTGTGTGCGATGCTACCCTCGGCAAAATCTTCCATCATTTCAAACAAATGTCAGATGTTTCGTTGTGAATTACATTATGATTGTTTTAATGGATCAGAATTTGCACATTCGGGCCCAAGTAAAGTGATGCAATCATAACGTTGTTTTAAGAACGTTATGGGTCAAAAAAGTGTTACCATGCATGGTTTCAAAAGTTCAAAGCACCTTTGCTCCTTTACTCTTTTATGGAGCTTGTGTGACTGCCTTAGCTCTAACGTTTATGGGTCTTCATTGGTCGAAAGTAACAGCTTAAGTAGTTTGCCTATTTCCCTATTTCCCTATTTCTCTTGTAGATTAAAACCACCATATATGCAATTACCCGGCCACTGAGGATCTTTCTTTCTTTTGCACTTTCAACTTATTTTACAATCTGATGCCTCTGCCCTATGATTTATGAAGATACATATCAGTAACGAGCTTGAACTTGGCCGTCGGGCTCGTACTTCGTAGCTCAAGCTGCCACAAGTCGAACTCAGTGTTCAATCCATGTTAATAGTGATATAATAGTGCTGTTATTTCTCCAAACCCCGCTCTTGCATTGGATAGTCATTTTTTGCCACAAGAACTTTCTGTTCGTTTTAAAATTCTTTGAAGATTTATACTCAAACATTTCCTTTATGTTTTCCCGGGTTGTGATTTTTTACAGTTTTTATTTGATATTTCAGCCTTAGCCAGTTTATTTAGACACACCCAACCCACACTAACCCCAATTATACGGCTTTTGGCATTGGAATCCCTTAAAAACCATTTAAAATAAAAGTTACATGCGTTCCCCCTGCCTTTTTCCCACTGACCCCTTTAAAGAAAAGTAAAATCTGACCGGGTCACTACACCTGTTCAAACTGACGGCCGTTTAAAAACCCATTTCATCGAACCCCAAATTACACGAAATTTTTTTACATTTTGCCTTACCGCCACCAAAAACACTGCACCCTTTTTTTTCCACTGAGCAGTTTATCGTGGCAAATCGGCAATGAATAATGAATAACCGACTACTATACCCCATATTCAGTAGACTTGTTTAGAACTCTAGGAATGATTGGATTCAGTCAATCAATCTAAACATCCCACCCTATTGCAGCTGCCTATCGCCAGCTACTTACGACTTGCTCGCGTCTCTTGGGGCGATCAGAGCACGCTGGAAGGGTTTCTCTTCCACTTTCTCCGAAGAGATTATGGAACTTTCAAACTGGTAATTTCCTAATTTATACGTGTTCAATCGTATGTGTGTAAACTCACTGCTTTCCAATGATTTGGTTGATGGCGTAATCAAGACACAACTACAAATTAAATGATGATTTAAAACCCCAGAGGGGTACCGCTAAGGGCTCTAAATCAGTGGATTGAATTGTGTTACTTTGATACGGGACTACCCACCAGTCCCCGGGCTGCAATTGGGCAAACTCTCTTGTAGACTGCATTCTACTCACAAATGCGGTGGTTGGACCTCTGATGACCTTTTTAACTCTCTGATAGACTCTACCAAGTTAAGTAGAGTTTAAGTAGAGTTAATTGTTTTCATGTATCTAATTTTCAGATGAAGAACGAAGCATCTGTTGACTTTTGGTGGAATTTTAGAGTGCTAGCAGAGAATATGTTGACAGAGTTCACTCTTCCTGTGGTTTTATGCGCACTACTCGGCGCAGCAACTGTCTTCAGGTGAAGCAACACAAGTAGTTCACAAGGGCATTGACACCCTAAATAAGGAGCTTAGTTTTGCTCTTATTACTGTCAAAATGTCCGGTTATTTATTCTATAGGTATCCAGATATCTAGTTAATTTCAATACCAGGAGCACACCAAAGACTAAGTTCACGAGTGTTTTGGTGGTTTCCCTCACGCTGTACGTCACGTTCTTCTGTAACTTAGCCAACGTGGCCGAGAGTAACGGTCTCTACAAGGGAGTGTTGAGTTTTGTTTTGTTGTTGTTGTATTACGAGTAGGATCCAATATTAGCACGAGTTGCAGCGAAGTTGTTAAATACGTATTTTCAAGAAGTATGGCAAAAAATACGATTAGTATTTTTATGGCAAAAAATACGATTAGTATTTTTTCTGAAAATTGCTGTATTTTTTGTGGGTGCGATAATTAGTAAAAAAGCATTGTTAAACTGCTATGATTAATTTGTGTGCCACGTGAGCAAAAACGTTGCGCGCACCCAAAAATATGTTGTTCCGTAGCGCGCTGCGGGCGTACTTTTTCGCGTATTTAACAACCCCTATCTAGACCTGGTGTTGCCATTTCTTGTCACGTACTTATGAAAAAATACGCGTATTTTACGACATTCAAATGTCTCCAGCTGCGCTGTCGACATTTAAATCATATAAAGCCCTGCTGTCGCAGGGATTTATATTTTCTGCGAGTTTGTCTTGCGCCTCTAAAGTCCATGTGTTGTACCGCGGGGAAAGGAAAATATTTATCGCCAACATGTGGAAAGCAGTTGAAATTTCGGTCAAAATTGTGTTATATATGTGCTATATATGCCGTGATGTACGGATGATTTTGTACAACCTCCAAAAGGTTAGGGTCTCATACGATGTAGCTGAGATCTTAAAATTTTCTTCAGCCAAGTAATTGACATTTTGGTGTTGTAATTTCATGTATCAAAAATACTAGGATCAAAGTAATAGATAAATGTAAATTGCTACTCTTAGCTGTTGTTAAAAAGCTACTCTTAGCTGTTGTTAAAAAGCTAAAATCAGGCATATTAATTATCAGTATAAAACTAGAGCACACATATCTGATATCTCTAAATTAGGCTAGATTAGGCCGTGTAGGTGCCCCAGAACCATTGGTCCATAACTCGTTCTATGGTCATTTCAGAGCATATGTTAAATGTTTATTACGTGCTGTATATAAACGTGAACATTGCGCACGTCATCAGTCCAACATTCTAACTTCTGATAATGACATCATCAGTTCACCACTCTAATTCCTGATAATGACATCATCAGTTCACCACTCTAATTCCTGATAATGACGTCATCAGTTCAACATTCTAAATTTTGATAATGTCGTCATCAGTTCACCATTCTAACTTCTGATAATGTCGTCATCAGTTCACCATTCTAACTTCTGATAATGACGTCATCAGTCCACTAGACTTGCCCTCTCCGAGTAGAAAGGAGAGACCTGCCCACAAAGGACCATGTTTCCTACCAGGAGTTCCTCCTTCATGTCGCACATGAAGTAACCGAACCTGCTCTCCACAACAGTCACTCCGTACTCGTCAATAGCATCGAAATAAAGGGTCCTGTAATCCCTGTATGTGTTTTGTAGGGCAGTGTACAGTCCCACCAGTTCACACGCTACTTTCTTATCCTTCCCAGACACTTTCTTAGGTTTAGATAGTTTGTTGAGGGAGCTCGAGCTTAGACTGGAAAGGGAATCTACTTTTTGCTTTGATTGTTTGGTTGCTTTTTCAAAGTAGATAAGTTCCCCAGCGCTGATGATGTCTATATTCGCGGTCATCAGATAGTCCCGTAGAATTTGGCATATCTCTGTGAAGTTATAGAACTTAACGGAGGCTGTTCGGAGTTTCAGTATCTTGAGTTTGATGGCATCGTACAGCTTGGTCTTGGTGCAGTCGTAGAGGAACTTCTGTCGGACCAGCGACTCGAAGAAGAGCTCCATCTGCTGGTCCTTGTCCCCAAGAGGCACCAGACTCTTATTGTCGCGGAGTGTGTCTCTGGCGTAGGCTTCACTGCTAGAGGTGGTCTGCGTGTGGTACCTGCAAGGGGGAGGGGGTGAGGAGAAGACACTTTAAATGGGGGGGGGGGAGTTGGTGAGGAGATCATTCTTAAAATGGGGGGGGGGGAGTTGGTGAGGAGATCATTCTGGTTAAAGGGGGATGAAGGCCCTTGGATGGAAACAATGGTCATTACGCCAGGGGTAAAGTAACTACTCTTGGTCTGCTTGGGGTAGAAACTACAAAGCAGACTTGAAACTTCCAGTTCCTGTGGAGTCTACACTCCGTGTACTGAGTGCTTCAATAGCTTTTTAATTACTGCCTCAAGTCAGAATTCAGATCAAAGTTTTGGGTCACGCGACCAAGCCGGCACTATTCAAATGTATAATTCTTCTCAAGTTCCAGGCCCCTTACCCATCACTGGTACTCTCTATAGTCTCCAAGTCAGTGTCATCTTCCTCCTCCTCCTTCTCCTCCGGTACTATTTCACCGGGTTCCAGCCAGTGTTCAGTCTCTTCAGGGTCCACCTTTACGTTTAGCTGCACGTTTATCTTTTCCTGCTTCCTGGGATAAGTTGAAACGTGGTAATGTGTCAAGTTGATGCTTGGAAATGTGTCAAGTTGGGACTTGGAAATGACAAGTTGACGCTTGTAAATGCACCAACTCTTCGCGTCATTATAGGATCACCTCTATTGTTATCTACAAACCACAGTACATAAGTGCTGCAGTCAGATCAAACCATGTCTGTATAGGATAGAGATTTTCAGCTTATATAAACCTATATGGTCAACATATGAACATGAAGGGGGTGATATCAATAATGTCTGCACCTGTGTAACCCACCTGTGTAACCTGACGTGGACCTTGAGGACCACGTCCTTATAGTCCTCCTCCTTGGGAGGTTCTGGAGTGGCAGGGAGGATGCAGTTGATCTGGTTAGAGATGCCGCTCAGAGGGTTCTTAAAGAAGCCTTGTTTAGCTGGAGTAGCAGAGGGCTCTGTGTCCTTCTTTAGATGCTCCGATTCCTTCTTCAGATGGTCTGGGTCTGGTAGGGGGGTTGAAAGGAGTTCAATAATGTCTTACTTACAGGGATAATTTCTTACTTACAGAGATAATATTGTGTTAATTACAGGAATGCTGAATACATGGCTGTTCTTAGTAATAAGTATTGAGAACAACCACTTTCATAACAGTTCCAGTAACACATGGATAACACTGGTGTCACAAGAATTCTGAGATTTCCAAGTCGTGCAGCACTGTGTTATACTGCTAAATCAGTCCATACAAATGGTGTGTGGAAATACCAAAAGCTGAGAAGGCGCTCTTAGAACTCTTGGCACCTATGAAACATAAGGACAAGTTACCCTGGGAAGGTTTATAGTAACCTGGGGGTGAAACAGTAGATAGTTTCTTGAGGAAGCCTCTAACAGGACGTGGTTTAGGCTCCTCTTCCACCACTGCATGTTCTTCCTGGGGTTCGTCTTGCGGAGGAAGTGTGCCTGGAGCCCCAGCTGAGGAGGTAACTAGTTAGCTATTGAAACACTCAGTACACGGAGTGTCGCCTCCGATATCAGCTGAGGCAGTAACTAGTTAGCTATTGAAACACTCAGTACACGGAGTGTCGCCTCCAATATCAACATGAATCACATGAATATGATTTCATGGCTTTGATTCGATCAGAAATTTTCAAAATTTGTTTTGAAATATAAAGGGGGTTTGGCAATGCTGGCGTCAGCATGGGGGATTTGGGGAGGGGGTCAGCAAATGATGACATGCTGACTGACAGAGGGAGTTGATAGAGTGAAGACGTAATATGTTACTGAAGGGTTTAGTAACGAGTAAAAATTGCTAACCTTAATATAACACACGAGGGCCGAAGGCCCGAGTATGTTATATCGCATTTTGCACCTTCCAGGCGTGTTTATGCTATGTATTCAAAAACCCTATAGACACCAGGGTACCGTGTGCAATAAATTATTGCGCACTGCAGTGCCGATATCCGGATTTATTACGCACTGTAGGTCATAATAATTTATTATGGTGCAGTAGAACAGTGCGTAACAATTTATTTCACACAGTTGGGCAAACAGTACCTTCAAATCTTGATTTAAAACATTTCCTTGAGTTTGAAAATATTGCCATTTTTTCGAGTAATTACGGTGCATAATTCAGTTTAATAACTCGTAAAAATTACTAAACTCAGCATTAAAAAACCTCGGCCTTCGGCCTCGGTTTTTCAATGCCATATTACACACTCGGGCCTTCGGCCCTCGTGTGTAATATTACGTTTAGTAACTTTTACTCGTTACTAAACCCTTCATTAAGAACCGAGGCCGAAGGCCGAGGTTTTTATTGCAGAGGTTTGCAATTTTTACGAGTTATTAAACTGAATTATGCACCGTTATTACTCGTAAAAAGGGGATAATTTCAAACACAAGGAAATGTTTTAATTTATGATATGAAGGCACAACTGGGTCGACTGTGCGAAATAAATTATTACGCACTGTTCCACTGCACCATAATAAATTATTGTGACCTATAGTGCGTAATAAATCCTGATTTTGGAACTTCAGTGCATAATAATTTATTGCGCACGGTACCCTGGTGCCTATAGGGTTTTTGAATACATAGCAAAAACATGCCTGGAAAGTGCATAATGCTCCCTAACTATAGCAGATGTGATTAGCACCTTCCTCTGTGACAGTATGATTGGAGGATGTCTGACTCTCCTCCTCCCCCTCCTCCTCTGTCTTACTCCCTCCACTGCTGACTACAGAGGGAGTGCCGCTGATACATCCTTCCTTAGATTGACCGCTTTCTCTTGAAGGACTTTTCAGTGCATCACCTGCCTCCTTACTCTCTTCCTTGCTGTCCGCTGCTTTACTCCCTCCATTGCTGTCCGCTGCTGCTTTACTCCCTCCATTGCTGTCCGCTGCTGCCTCCTCCAGAGGTGGCTGCTCAGGAGGCTGAGAGACTGGCGTCCTGCGCCACTTCATCAGTTCCTGGTTAGCCTGTCTGATGCGTTCCTGAGAAGGGTTATTAGGTGAGGCTTCCAGTGAACTTGATATCTGCTCTCAGTCAGACATCAGCTCTGTTCCTGAAATGGCAAGGATATTGAGAAAAGGATGTTATTAATTAGCTGCCAAGAAGCTCCTGCATGTCTGATCCCTTCCTGCTGAAAACAATTCTGAAAACAGGCCGATCTTTGCTTGAATCTAGAAATCATGCAATTTCCAAAAACTTAAGGAAAGAAGTTTTGTGAATTATAGAGTCACCCAAACATGAGTTATCCCGTTTGCTTTGAAGGTTTATTTTAAGAAATAGATAAATGAATTTTAAGTTATTTAGAGTGTAAAAGTGCTTGGAAAGGAAGATGTAAATCATGCCTAATGATCAAGGTTTAAGTTCAAGGTGTGCAAGGCGTGGCATGTGTGTAAGGTAGATGTTGCTACTAACATTTCAAAAAGTGGCTGATATTTTTCTGGGTTTGAATCTTGATCTACCACGTCATTCTCTAGTTAAAATCATTTTATCAATAATCAATAAAGTGATATGATCCTATCCTACTTATGGACAGATTCATGAAAAAATAGTTCAAGTTAAGTTACTAATTCCTGGCAAGTACAAAATAAAGTATAAAACCACCTACTGCAATCATGAGGTCAATGAGAGCGTTCTCTGGTGTCCCTGCACCTCAATGTGTATTCCACAGTCAAATGCACACAGATAGATATAGCTATAGGTATCACATTCAGGGCAACACCTTGGACACACTTACTACAAGGGGCATGAGGGGGGGGGGGATTTAAGACTTTTTCACCGTTAATCAGTACCTTTATCAGCTGGACAATGTAAGCAAAATGAGAATGGAAGAATATTCGATATTGGCCATAGTTATGCCCAAGATATGCCCCAGTTTTGCCCTAGGTGATTTTCGCCTGAAATGTGCCCCCAATGCGCTTTCTGTAGTCCTCTAATAGTCTATTCTGTAGTCTGGTATAGCTCGGGGTGAAGTCTTCAAAGTTTTACTTTACAATGTATGTTATTAACCTTCTACTATCGAACAAGCTTAACAATTTTAAAAGTAAGGTAGTACAACTAAAGAATATCTATCTGAGTCCAACTGGATGAAAGAATGATGTAGAATTACCTACGTTTTCTTATAAAAGATGAGAAGATCTCACCTGGTGCCGCCCGCGAGAAAACACACTTTTTTAATAAATTAATTCGTAGTTACATCTTCTCTACACTCATTCTACTTTTATTGTTTTTCACAATACAACCTTCGAACTGCATTGAAAATAGTCTTGAATGGGAATAACGTTGTCAGTTACATACTTGAAGCCCTTACAATGACTTCATTCACATTTTGCGAACTTTTTGTTTTACGTAATAGTGAAAATTTGGAAGCAGGTGTTGTATAACAGTTGCCAAGCTAGTCATTTTCTCTCCTCGGAAGGAGATAGACTTTTTGTGAAATATGCACGAAACATGGTTATAGTTTGGCGTCATCAACTAATCGGTCACAATAGGGCCACTCCCAAATTAACATGGTATGAACAGCCTGGCCTTGTAAAACTTGCGTCATGAAAACTGCGTCACCAGAACTGATAATAAATTAATAATTCTTGATGAATGCCAAAAACAGTGAAAAGGAGGAGGCGAGGTGAGTCATTTCAACCAGAAGCTTCTCCGTTTAACAATAAGCAAGGTTAAATTCAATTTGCACAATTTCTATCAAACCAAATCAACATGAACGTAGTTGTGTTTAAATTGTAAAACCAATAATCAGGAATTTGGAAACACAATAGACGCCATGGATTCACAAGTTACTGGGAAACGCTTGCTGATTTCGCAGAAAAACAGCGCAGTGACGTCACTATGTTTTATTGTGCAATCACATTATCATGCTCTGAACTGGGTAATCACATCATGTGATTAATTATAATTCAATAATCATCGTTTGATGAGGGAGAATATTCTTTCTGTTCCATTGAAACATGATTAACTATTGTTTACTGTGTCCGTGCTCCATTGTTAGATTATTCCTAATTAACTTATTATAATTTCAACCTGTCACCTGTCACCTTTCTCATTCCCAACTTCCCTTATGAGCTTTTGAATTAAAATCCAAGTAATTCGCAAACGAAAATCTGACGCAGTGTTATAGAAGTTGAAAAAGAAACAATTTGAGGTTATTATTAAGAAACCCCTAGGAATTTCAAAGAGTAGATCTCAGAATGAATCAAACAAATGGCCTAATTAAAATGTTTTACCTCAACATTTGGAAACTTTTCAAGCTAAACACAAGCTAATTACAAAGTAAATAGTTCAAGTTAACTATAGAACCGCCTTACGTTTTGATCGGTGTTTATAACACAAAGACCCTTGCCTGATCTGGCCCATCATGGTTTAGACCTTCACCCTCCGTGCTGCTGATCTTAACCGGGGGTTTCCCTCTGAAAGTATCCCAAAACGGACCCAGAAGGCGGCAGGCGCGTGTCTATGTATTTGCAAATGCCAGAGGAAAGCAAAGCCCAAAGCAGAAACTATGATGATGTTATGTTAATGAACATTGAACAGTGATGAGCACTATAATTTTAATAATAACAAAGATATGTTGATTGTGAGGCCTCAATAATAGGTGCTGTGGCCTCATTAATTCATCATTTCAATTCATGATAATGACTTCATCAATTCACCATTTTAATTCATAATAATGACATCATCAATTCACCATTCTAATTCCTGATAATGACGCGTTCTATCATGATAGTGAGGTATTAGACATAACAAAGGGTGGGGTACTAAACAAAATGTACATACCGCGATTATAATGGGCGTCCCTAATAAACATAAAAAGTGGGATAATTACATTGTTAACAACAGGTGGAGTTCCTGGCTGATTAAAATGGATTATCCATCATCCAATCAATTAATTGAAGAATTCATCCTACTCACTTTGGTTGAAAATGTGCCCAAGTTTATAGACTTAAAAATGCCACGTGTCAAGATAGAACATCAATTTATGCAGCTTTTCATCAAAACGTACTTATTACGTCGCTTTTCGTTTTTTGTACGTCACGCCCCATGGCAACGCGCGTGGAAATGAATTGCGCGCGTTCATTTCTGTTTTGAACTTGAAGTCGTTAATTCGTTACTCATGACCTTTGATCTGATTGAAATTTTTTGATGCGGTACAAAATATTCATGCAATTTGAATTGTAGTGATAAAATTTGCAAACGAGGTGCTGCGTGTCGGCGCCGATTCCGGCACTATATAGAGACAACGCACTTTATAGAGACAATAGAATTCTATGACTTGTATGTACAACTGATAATCATGAATTTAAAATTTAAATGCAATAATGATTAATGATATTTTGAATAATACATGATACATCACATTGGTAATGATTAATATTAACACTCATTATGCAAATATCCCTGTCGATAATTTAACTTCAAATCATACTATATTACGCAAATTAGCTAGCAATTAAATACCCACTCACACTCAAATAACGAAGAGGCTCGTATTCGTCGAATTGGTCAATGAAGTCCTGGAGACGCTTATCCATCCGGATACACTTCTTCTGTCTGGGAAGAGGAGGAGGAGGATTCCGCATGAGGTGGTTGCAGTACTTCCCGTCAGTCACTGCCTGCTCCAGCTTCAGCGCCTCCAGGAACTTCCAGATGGTAGGGTGGGTGCAGTTGACCAGACTCCTGAAGCCGTTGTGCCACCCCTCTACGTTAGAGCTCCTGGGAAGTCCACAAAGGGTAGCGTCCCACTGGTTCCGGGTGAGGTAGCTGAAGAGAGGAGCCCGAGCAGAAGTCCCCAACCTGATGTACTCCATGTAGTCCGCGAATTCTGTCTTCCTGTTCAGGGTCAGCAGGAGGAGCTGAATGATACTCTGACTCCACTGTTCCAAGGATCCGGACCACTCCTTCACAGCAGCAACCTCATCTTTCCACACTTTAACTCGTTTATTCAGGGCACAGACTTGTGACGTCATCTGGCGAGTGGAATCCACACCAACCAGAGGAACTGCTTTGCCTCTTTCCTCACGGTCTTGATGAGTTCCTCCAGGAAGACTAGTAACTCCCTGTAAGCCTCCAAAGAAGTGCAATTGCGTGCCTTAAGCCTTATCTTGTAAAGACAGCAACATCCGATCGACTACTTTTCGGTTGTTCAAGGTTATAACGCGCAGCAGGGCAGGGTTGACTTTGCCTACAGAACTCTGGAACTGCAAAGGTTGCGAAGGCTTCTCCTCCAAAAGCAGAACCCCAACGGCAACTTGGTAATCTGTCGACGGAGAGTTACCGGTCGGTAACCGGTCGGTTACCGACCACTTAACGGTCACTTAACGGTCGGTTAACGGTCGGTTGACGGACGGTTACCGCCCACGGACAGTTACCGGTCGGTTGACGGATACTTAACGGACGGACAGTTACCGGTCGGTTACCGGTCACTAACCGGTCACTTAACGGTCGGTTAACGGTCGGTTAACGGACGGTTACCGCCCACGGACAGTTACCGGTCGGTTAACGGTCGGTTACCGGTCACTTAACGGTCGGTTAACGGACGGTTACCGCCCACGGACAGTTACCGGTCGGTTAACGGTCGGTTACCGGTCACTTAACGGTCGGTTAACGGACGGTTACCGCCCACGGACAGTTACCGGTCGGTTACCGGGCACTTAACGGTCGGTTAACGGACGGTTAACGCCCACGGGCAGTTACCGGTCGGTTAACGGTCGGTTAACGGTCACTTAACGGTCGGTTAACGGTCGGTTACCGCCCACGGGCAGTAACCGGTCGGTTAACGGTCAGTAACCGGTCACTTAACGGCCGGTTAGTGTCACAATCAATTGAATGCGTTAAATATTAATTAACTAGCATATTATCTAATTGATAAACTATCGTTTACAAATAAAATAAAAACTAAACGAGAAGTAACCTCTAGTTTAGTAAGGTGGGAAATACCAATTTCATCGCGTATATAGCTAGTAATGTCGTTGTGCCATAACATGAAGGTGTGAAATCTCACGATAGGAACATGGGGATTTCACGAGGATTTTTTTGTAGCAATGGTTAGTATCATTAAAAAATAGCACCTTTTCCGGAGCAGAGAAACCCTTTCAGCTTCATAATTTCCTTTAATGTCAGTGCAGTTCTCATCTCTTCAGTTCTTCTACGAGTACATGGCATGTCCTGGAGGTTGATGCGAATCCAAATTCGGGAAGAGGAAGTATACTCGGGGACGACGTGTTAAGGAGAAGTGGGTGCTTGGTGGTTGCTGTCGGAACAGGGGGGACTGTTTCCTTGTTGAGTGTCCAGGGAACAGGCGAGACAAATACACACTCATCCGTCTCATCAAGAAGTAAGTTTAAGCAGGAACTGTCATCCTGACAGACGGCTCCCTTTCTCATCATGGCTTCACCCGTCTGGTCGTCAACCAAAGAAGAGGCTTCGTGGACTTAATCACTGTTGAACACACCAACACCTGTGAGGGCATGTGGTTTCATGCCAAGAAGCACAGGCGGCTTGGAACTGGACAAAGCCGATCAAACTCCTCTAGCATGGCGATTGCTCTGTGTGTATTCATGTGGGTGAAGAAGCGAAACCTTACCAGAACTGGTCCTTCCATCATACAGAACTTCAGCAAGGAGATCCCTGAATTACTGATGAGACAAATTTTTGATTAAGATATATAATATCGTATTTTACCGTATAATTGATTTAAACTCTGTTTTATTAGCTGATGCTCTGATGCGGCGTAATGGGGGGGGGGGGCTGATTCATATAATTTAAATGTTAAAATTTCCTACTTAGTGCAACATTCACTTACCCATGATAAACGGATGGCAATTTCTTACTCATCAGTTAAACGGTGTGCCATCTCTTATATAATTTCGCAACCTCTGTTTTTTGTTTGTGCGTAACGGCGGAAACATCTTCGGAACGCGCGCGCATTACGATTTGTGCGGGTAACCATGGTGACACGTGCACGGAGAATTGCGCGCGCGCTCATTTCTATTAATGGTGTTTTGATTACGTTGCGATCTCGGACAACTTTTGAACGGATCGGAGTTTTTTGATGCGGTAAAAAGTATTCAATTAAATCGAATTTTGGGGTTTGGAATTTGCGAACGAGGTGCTGCGTAGCAGCGCCGAGTGAGCTATAGCTTTGTATTTGCGGCCCAACGGGCCTGCTAGTCTTAATTATAATTTCGTAAGAGCACGTGAATTATGTCTGTCTGTGCCGCCGTATACTATTAAATTTGACCTTGCCAAGAAAATATCAAGAGAAACGAATGCAAATGGGCGAAAAGAGGTGCTGTTGCTATGGAGATTGGATATTTGCGCTCGTGCAACATAAAGTAGTTCGCAATGTAGTGTTACTATTACGTGAGTGATTTGAACTGTCGAGAATCGAGATGTTGCATTTAAATGTTGATGTTTTTAAATTTTTAGTTCATGAGGCATGTAGGAATATTTAGGACGACAGTTATTGGAAGTTTAGGAAAGTAGGAAGTAATTTAAAAAATCTCTGAGCAGTAGAGCTCAACCGATGAAATAAATTCGGATCGAACTATGTTCCTACGTCTCGGCGTGTTTCAAAATTAATGAGAAGTTCACGAAGTTCGATTCAGAACACTTTACGTAAACGTAAGGGAAAACAAAACTGTTGAACTAACGAAATGAACAAAATGCGGTGCGCGCGCATTGTAATATTGCGCGCTGAAACTCTGCGCGCGGCGCTATTTTTCTGCACAAAGTTATTTTAGATCGACTCACATCCGTACAAGAGGAAATGCGCGGCGTAAAATTATGAATTTGATTTTGCTGTGCTTAGTCTGAGCGAGCGCCACTTATTACGCAGCTTTATTCAACGTATACAAATTAAGGAAAAATGATAATTCACGGTATGGTAAGACCAGTCAAAAATTGCATTAGTGTTCCCTTATGCCTAGCCACGCGCACGTCGGTGCGTTGCAATTTTCGTCGTTTGGTCCTTTGAGCCATCAGACAACGCACTTCGGCAACTTCAGTTCCTATCAACCTATCTTTTTACTTACTTAATTCTGCTGGCTCTTGGTTTCACCTAACCAGATGCTTACGCACGCAGCCTGAGGAGGAACGACAGCGCGCCGCGCAGAATAGGACGCTGGTTAGGGCAAGCTGTTGTTATTAACTTGATAAGAATTTGCGAACGAGGCGGCGCGTAGCGCCGCCGAGTGAGCAATGTAATAGCAGGCCCACCGGGCCTGCTAGTCTTAATTATAATTTCGTAAGAGCACGTGAATAATGTTTGTGCTCCCGTACACAATTAAATTTGAGCTTGCCAAGAAAATATCAAGGAAAACGAAGGCTAAACCGGGCTAAGTCGCGCCGTTGCTATGGATACAGGTATTCTGCACGTGCAGATTATGATCAGTTCTATGCGAGTGCCTTCTGATACGTTGTTTACTGCTGCATTGTAGCGTTTAAAAGAACGACGTGTTTACTGTTTTGTATTTGAAATTCAAGATCTAAAGATAGAGAATGGGTATAAGCTGGCATCGTGGAGGCTCTTTTCGATAACATCTCTTGATAAATCTGTGGCAGACGTCGGTCAATTTAAGTCAATGCTAAGTTGATGATCACGGATAAATGTGGATTTAGAGCAATTTAAGATCGACCAAAAGCAAAATCAAATTGAATCGAATTTGGGCATAGCACATTGCGAATTTGGAAGACTGCTCTTGGCGTGAATCAATGCATAATTGAACGTTCAGTATGAGTACGATACTCGGTTTTAATTTTCAGATTTAATCTCATCATACAAGAGCAAAGTATAATAATCAAAACTTGCACGGTCCAGCTTTACTAAAACTAACCAACAAATAATGGTTAATTTTGCTCCTTCATAAACTTTCTCTGAGCTTATTATTTGGTTCTGTATTATCTAGCAGGTCCAACGGGCTTTTCTAGTATATTATATTTATAAGTGTTTGTCAATGGAAATATATTATACATCATCATCTAATAAGTGCCATTAAAGCATTAAAATTGGTTTTTAACTAATTACATAATCATGTAGCATCCGAATGGAGAGAGGGTTTGCAATTGCTGACTGAAGAGAGGGGGTTTGAGGGTCTGGAAAACAATTGAGATGCTTAAAACGGCCTTTAGCGACCAGTCACTGACCTTGGGCGGTAACCGTTCGTTAACCGACCGTTAAATGACCGGTAACCGACCGTTAACCGACCGGTAACAGTCCGTGGGCGGTAACCGTCCGTTAACCGACCGATAAGTGACCGGTAACCGACCGGTATCTGTCCGTCCGTTAAGTGTCCGTTAACCGACCGGTAACTGTCTGTGGGCGGTAACCGTCCGTTAAGCGACCGTTAACCGACCGTTAAGTGACCGGTAACCGACCGATAACCGACCGTTAACCGACCGGTAACTGTCCGTCGACAGATTACCAAATTACCTGTTAGTACTACGGTGTCTTGATCCATATAGGGTACGATTATTACTGCTAACACTAGATGTGGATAGTGAGTTGAAAGGAATGTGTCGTTAGTTTTACTTGTAATTATACTTCAGTGAAGTTCATTCTGCGTAATCTGACACCAAGTCATCTGCCAGTAATTGGGACTTCTGATTGCACGTGTTTTGAAACATGAACTCGCGTTAATTTAGTCATGTTAGTAAGCTTTGCATTACCTGTCATGAATGATGATGACTGCAACCTCATTGCATGCTGGTATGCGCTTTGATTGTGTGGTTGTGCCGGTGATTTTAGGAGAATCTCATTCGAGGGGGATAGGATCAGGATGTCGATATTCCTACCCCTTTCCAACCCTCCGTCACAGGCTTCCAACCAACGTAAGAGTTCGTCATCATGTTGAGTACTTATTCCCACAAGTGGGAAAAGTAGAAGTGTCAACAGTAACAGGGCGGCAAATCGTAACGTATTCAAATTGCGCGCAAAAGTGTGACAGCATGCGATCCATCAGTTTGGTGAGATATCATTATCACCCTCTGAATGTAAGATGGCTGCATGTTGTGTGGGATCATAAATAAGGCACGATTGTACGCTTAATGAGGTGTCTCTATATAGTGTGCTTTTACTCGAACTTTGTTCCGGACATACATTAACATATGGTTGACATTTTGTCTCTATATAGCGCGAAAAAACACTATATAGCGACAGTGCACTTAATAGAGGAATGGTTTATTGGTTTCTCTATATAGTGCGATTATAACATCTCCGAGTGAGCTTTGTATATGCAGGCCCAACGGGCCTGCTAGTCCCTTTTATAATTTCGTGTTTTCTGATTTTGCTGTTCGTCACGCCACATGGCAACGAGAGCATGAGGGAATAGTGCACGTGCGCAGAGACGTCATTTCTCACGATGCCGTTTTAGTAAAGCTGCTCATTGAAATTTGCATTTTATGCGCGCCTAACTATGGTTGCTTTGTTGTTGCACGTGCATGAATAATCGTGCGCGCGATCATTGATAGTTATTATGAAAACGTAACGTATAACTGTCTTTCTGATCGATATTTTTTGATGCGATAAAAACTGCGATTGTTTGTCGGAAGAATGATAGCAATAGCATTTGAAACCGTCGAGACTAAGTTGTACTGGTACTCTGTGGCTTGAATTGAATGGTTCGGGTGTACTATAATTAAACTAATTAACTTGACGCACCTTGATCTCCTCCTCTGTCGGGGCCTCTTCCACCTCCGGGGGCGGCTCAGCGAACTTCTTCAGCCCTTCTAACAGACTGTCCAACATCTTGCCCACTCAAGTCACCATGGCACACTGCAGGGAATTTAATTAATCACCTCACGGCTTCACGCTAATTGTTTTTCATCAATATGGAAACTCAGAAGTTATTACGTTACTATAGTAATAGCGATACGTTACTTGGTGACATCACCTTGGCAACACTGAAGTTTATTGGTGAAGTTACTATTACACTGTTGATGAGAAGAAACTCTCAAAAGTTCTGATAAAAATACATCTTATTGAATAACAAGATGAACTGCCCTTTCTAAAACAAATCTTCAACCTGCAACGCTGTGCAAAATTTAAACTAGAACCAAACGAAACGCGCAAAAAATAGACAAATATCAAACATATTAATTAAGTCACTGTCATTTTCAGCCGATAATGTTGAGCTTTTTAATTTTTCTAATTTTTGTGTTGAAGTTTATTAGTTTATTACACAAGTTCTCAGGAAAATAATAACCTTGTTGAAAATATTTTCCATTGTCCGGTCCTCATGGAATAAGTTAATTAAAGTTCCACTCACCTCCGCATTTCATAAGCTTTACTTTGAATGATAGATGGCGTGTAATTCCCTCCCTGGCCAGGGAGGTAACCCCCCGCGGTAAGAAAAAAAACTGGCCAGGGGTATAAGTTAGAGATTTGAGTGTCACAGGGTGATATAATATATAATAATATATAATTTCCGTCCTGGCAAGGACGGCAACCCCCTCACAGTAAAAAAAAAGAAAAAAAAGAAAAAAAAACAAAAACTTGCGTTTGAAAATGGTGAAGGAAGCATCTGAGAGCTTTGAAACCTATCTTAAACGATTCCTCGTCAAATTTTACGTAGGAGTCGACCCCTCTCGAGTGAATGCGTATACCAAAATCTCGAGATATCCTCCCCTCGAACGTAACCTTGCCAGGACACTATACTAAAAAGAAATAGTTGGGAATATTTATATATATACTTATATGGTATAGCTGATAATTTAGGACCAAATTTGAATCGCTGAGATCTCGAGAACCACAAATGGTAGAGCCTTGATCGAGGGCGGGTTTTTTTCAACTAAGATGGGAAAATGTAATAGGCTATGTAGGAAGTTTCGCGGATCGATTTTTTTGCTGTTATGACGTCATCAAAATCGATAAAATCACGATTTTTAGCGAAAAACGTAATTTTGGACCACTTTGAAGCACTGTATCTGAAAAGTTTTCTACCGCGTCATGTTTTCCCGACTTATGTAGCATCTAGACCTCGAGATTTAGCCACAAAAGAAGTTTCATGGTGATTGGTGAAAAAATGAGGTCGTGGGGGGCCTCCAAAAATCGAGGATCTTTACTAAGCCAAAATATGGTGACTTTGAGCATCTATATCTCAGCTCACCAACATTGCTCCATCTTTTCCAGGCGATTCAATGTTCTTTCTCAGTCAAATATCAAGGGTAAAAAGTTTCAAGTCTTCCCGATTTAAGGGGAAGGTGTGGTGGCCCCTCAAAAACGTAAATTTGAGCCGCGCGAAAAAGTCGAAAATTTGGCTAAGTCCAATTTCAGGCCGAATTCCGTAAGTGCAGGGCTGTTGTGCTATACGATAGTGACTGAATCAACATTTTGATTTACTTGGTACTCGAATAGAACAAGAAATGGCCCATGGAAATGAAGTGCACGTGAGTTCACGTGGACGTTTTGTAGAAATTAGGCAAATTTGAAATTTGAGTCTTGAGACCGAATTTTCGACTTGATTTGATTGAAACAAGTCACAATGCAATAGAGAAACATGATTCCAGGTCCATATAATGAATTTTGCAATGTGAGTTCACGCGGACGTTTTGTAGAAATTAGGGAAATTACTATTTCAACGATTTTAACGAATGATTTCTATTTCGAACACCTAATAACGTATGTTTAGATCGTAATAACCTCAAACAATTAAAAAGCGGCGCCCCTGTGACTCTGTGAGGGGGTTGCTATGACGACCGCTTGCGGTTTTGTCTGTGGTATATAATATATATATATATCATGATAATTGGGAGCAAATTTGAAACGCTGAGATCTCAAGAACGGGAAATGGTAGAGCCGTGATCGAGGTCAGGTTTTGTTGATCTAAGATGGGAAAATGTTATAGGCTGGAAGAGAAGTTGTGGTGACGTCATTTTCACGTCACTATGACGTCATCAACTTAGCAAAATTTTTTTGCTTTTTTAGCGAAAATAGGCCATTTTTGAGCGCATTTTTCACCAAGAAGGAAAGGCGATAGCTCAAAAATTTTGGAAAATCGTTAGTTGGAAATTTAAAGAGCTTTCAGAAAATCATACGGATCATTAGGCTATCTTGGTTTTTCATCGAGATATACGCGATTTCCTAAGGTACGGTGGAAAAATCGATTTCCAAATTATAGCAGAAAACTTAAACGAGTGATATGTCAAGAACTGCAACTTATCTTGAGATGAGACCGGTCAAAGTATGTTCTACTAAGGCGGAATTTCTTATAGGCTATATGGGAAGTTGATTTGAGCTTATTTGGGTGCTGTGATGACGTCATCAAAATCGCGTAAAACCACTAAAATAACGTATTTTGCGATAAAACGCTATTTTGCGCTACTCAAAGAGTTTTCATCGGATTATGTGGGTCCGAATAACGGGGGTCCGAATAACGGGGGTCCGAATAACGGGGGTCCGAATAACGGGGGTCCGAATAACGGGGGTCCAAATAACGGGGGTCCGAATAACGGGGTCCGAATAACGGGGTCCGAATAACGGGGGTCCGAATAACGGGGGTCCGAATAACGGGGGTCTGAATAACGGGGGTCCGAATAACGGGGGTCCGAATAACGGGGGTCCGAATAACGGGGGTCCGAATAACGGGGGTCTGAATAATGGGGGTCCGAATAACGGGGGTCTGAATAACGGGGGTCCGAATAACGGGGGTCCGAATAACAGGGGTCTGAATAACGGGGGTCCGAGTAACATGGGTTCAAACTACATACATCTGTCGAGATATCACCACCAAAACCGTTGGACGGTTGGTCTAGTAACCCCCCGCGGGTTTGGATGTGACAACGGAACCTGAAAAGAGACAAAATCGGCTGATCACATCCAAACCAGCGGGGGGTTACTAGACCAACCGTCCAACGGTTTTGGTGGTGATATCAATGAGGATAATGAGAAAAGACGTTTTATAAATGCTTATCAAATATTCCATTCATGGAAAACATTTTAGATTTCTAAATAAACCAAGTGTTTCGTCACTTTCCATTTAATTCTACTAATCCGACTAAATACATTAATATTTTACATTAGGTCGGACATTGCAGTTGTAAGATGACTATCTATTGTTTAATTTAAATTATTATTAGGAACCAAATCAAGCTCACATGGGCCTAAATGTTCACCTATTTACTCCAATCTACAGTACCATTTAGGGTTTTATCTCTATTGTAGAACAGTGTGTATTTCTAATTTAAACGGAACACACTTTCATGGATAAGTTTACAGGGTGTCTAAGACTCGTGTCCAAATTTCAATTCTTAATAATTTAATTTGTGAACGAGCAGATTAGGTGCAATCAGTTTTAAGAAGTGACAGAGGTCCTCCATTTTAGTTATTCACAAAAAAATCGTCTCAACAATCCTTTTTTGACAATTTTTCATTCCATCAAAATTTCCATCAAAAAAATGTCAAAATCAGCACCTTCTGACAAAACAAAAGCCACTGAAGAACCAATAAAGAACGTCAGAACAGAGACAAAGAAGCTGAAACTTGACATGGTGAGAAGCACAACTGACAATATGCTTCTGAGGGTTCAAAACCTTCTATGCAGGAAGGGGGCTTGGTTTGAAAAAATATTGAAATATAAGTGTTATTTGAATTAGGTATCTAAAAATGTAATCACTGCTACAAAATAGATCACAAATTTCACTGTTTCTCTTATTTGCTAGATTTTGAGAATCATTTGAAATTTGGACACGAGTAACGGTACCGTGTGTAGCCGAGAAAAGGAAGCAGAATCCTCCCCTCCGTCTTCAGCTAGCCCTTCATCAGACGCAGTTCCTGGGACAGCCCCTACGACAGCTACCGCCAACTCTACACCCTCTGCTACCGCTCCAGCAGCCGCTTCTGGACACCGTGCAGCCGTCTCAAGGACTGAGACTCCAGTCTCCACCCCGAGACCAGTACGGCAGTCCGGTACACAGGACACTATCCGGACTGTAACCTCACGACCCTGGGTAGAACTGGCAGAACATCCGCCACCCCATTCGAACTTTTTCAGAAGATCATGTGGCTGATTAGTGATTTATTCATTTTGTGTGTGCTGTTATGTTGATGCTTTATGTTTTAGCTAAGAGTGACGAATCCGTGGCAATCCGGCCGCAACGTCACATGAACACATGCATTAATTTGGCATCTCGTGTGATATGCTGGTTGATTTATTCAGTTTTATTGTCATAATTATATTTATTTCAAAGCCCTTATGGGTACCCCACCGTGGGTTTTGAACGAATGAACGAACGTCTTGAAACACCCTGTAATTACAAATCGAAATCTATATGAACTTGTGAAATGTGTAGATTGTACATTCGAAAGTTAAAATTTTGCAGTACACAGTATAGTTTTACTTGGTATACTGTGTACATTCAGAAAGAGAATAGAAAGAAGCTTGATTTCAATGTTTAAGTTTCCAAATGAAATGAACTGATACACAAATAAAGCTGTGTGACCTCATTCTAAGATTCTACGTAGACCACAATTACTACTTAACGAGTAATTCACCACAGCACGTGAAACAGAACGATTCCTAATGTACAGACGACAGACGTAGTTTTCTGAGTGAAGCAGGTGTTCACTTTTTAGTGCTCAAAAGATAGATCGGGCCTCGACGGATCGCTCAATTTACCATGTTATTAATCTTCTACTATCGAACAAGCTTAACAATTTCAAAAGTTAGGTAGTACAACTATAGAATATCTATCTGAGTCCAACTGGAGGAAAGAATGATGTAAAATTAGCTACGTTTTCTTATAAAAGATGAGAAGATCTCACCTGGTGCAGCCCACGAGCAAACACACTTTTTTAATAAATTAATTCGTAGTTACATCTTCTCTACACTCAATCTACTTTTATTGTTTTTCACAATACAACCTTCGAACTGCATTAACAATTATAGTCTTGAATGGGAATAACGTTGTCAGTTACATACTTGAAGCCCTGACAATGACTTCATTCACATTTTGCTAACTTTTTGTTTTACGTAATAGTGAAAATTTGGAAGCAGATGGTATATAACAGTTGCCAAGCTGGTCATTTTCTCTCCTCGGAATGAGATAGATTTTTTGTGAAATATGCACGAAACATGGTTAGTTTGGCGTCATCAACAAGTCCTAATCGGTCACAATAGGGCCACTCCCAAGTTAACATTGTACGAATTGAACAGCCTGGCCTTGTTAAAGTTGCGCCATGAAAACTGCGTCACCAGGACTGATTATGAATTCATAATTCTTGATGAATGCCAAAAACAGTGAAAAGGAGGAGGCGAGGTGGGTCATTTCAACCAGAAGCTTCTCCGTTTAACAATAAGCAAGGTTAAATTCAATTTGCACAATTTCTATCAAACCAAATCAACATGAACGTAGTTGTGTTTAAATTGTAAAACCAATAATCAGGAATTTGGAAACACAATAGACGCCATGGATTCACAAGTTACTGGGAAACGCTCGCTGATTTCGCAGAAAAACAGCGCTGTGACGTCACTATGGTTTACTGTGAAATCAAATTATCATGCTCTGAACTGGGTAATCACATCATGTGATTAATTCCAATTCAACAATCATCGTTTGATGAGGGAGGAATATTCTTTCTGTTCCATTGAAACATGATTAACTATTGTTTACTGTGTCCATGCTCCATTGTTAGATTATTCCTAATTAACTTATTCTAATTCCAACCTGTCACCTGTCACCTTTCTCAACTTCCCTCCTTTTGAATTTAAATCCAAGTCAAGGTAATTTGCAAACAAAAATCTGACGCAGTGTTATAGAAGTTGCAAAAGACAGAATTTTTGCCCTAGAAGTTGCAAGAGATAAAATTTGAGGCTATTAAGAAACCCCTAGGAATTTCAAAGAGTAGATCTAAGAATGAAAGAAACAAATGGCCTAATTAAAATGTTTTCCCTCGACATTTGGAAACTTTTCAAGCTAAATACAAGCTAATTACAAAGTAAATAGTTCAAGTTAATTATAGAACTGTCTTACGTTTTGATCGGTGTTTATAATACAAAGACACTTGCCTGATCTGGTCTATCATGGTTTAGACCTTCACACTCCGGGCTGCTGGTCTTAACCGGGGGTTTCCCTCGGGAAGTATCCCAAAACGGACCCAGAAGGCGCGTGTCTATGTATTTGCAAGTGCTGGAGGAAAGCAAAGCCCAAAGCAGAAACTATGATGATGTTATGTTAATGAACATTGAACAGTGATGAGCACTATAATTTTAATAATAACAAAGATATGTTGATTGTGAGGCTTTAATAATAGGTGGTGTGGCCTCATCAATTCATCATTTCAATTCATGATAATGACTTCATCAATTCACCATTTTAATTCATAATAATGACTTCATCAACTCACCATTCTAATTCCTGATAATGACGCGTTCTATCATGATAGTGAGGTATTAGACATAACAAAGGGTGGGGTACTGAACCAAATGTACATACCGCGATTATAATGGGCGTCCCTAATAAACATAAAAAGTGGGATAATTACATTGTTAACAACAGGTGGAGTTCCTGGCTGATTGAAAAGGATTATCCATCATCCAATCCAATCAATTAATTGAGGAATTCATCCTACTCACTTTGGTTTAAAATGTACCCAAGTGTATAGACTTAAAAATGCCAACTGTCAAGATAGATCATCAATTTATGCAGCTTTTCATCAAATCTTACTTATTAAGTCGCTTTTCGTGTTTTTGTACGTCACGCCCCATGCCCCCATGGCAACGCGCGTGGAAATGAATTGCGCGCGTTCATTTCTGTTTTGAACTTGAAGATGTACTTCGTTACTCATGACCTTTGATCTGGTTGAAATTTTTTGATGCGGTACAAAATATTCATGCAATTTGAATTGTTGTGATAAAAATTTGTAAACGAGGTGCTGCGTGTCGGCGCCGATTCCGGCACTATATAGAGACAACGCACTTTATAGAGACAATAGAATTCTATGACTTGTATGCACACTCATAATCATGAATTTAAAATTTAAATGCAATAATGATTAATGATATTTTGAATAATACATCACATAGGTAATGATTAATATTAACACTCATTATGCAAATATCCCTATAGACAATTTAACTTCAAATCACACTTTATTACGCAAATTAGGCTTGTAGTCGTCGTAGTTGTCGATGAATTCCTGGAGACGCACATTCGGATCCACTTCTTCTGTCTGAGAGGAGGAGGAGGATTCTGCATGAGATGGTTGCAGTACTTCCCGTCTGTGACCGCCTGCTCCAGCTTCAGCGCCTCCAGGAACTTCCGGATGGTAGGGTGGGTGCAGCTGACCAGACTCTTGAAGCCGTTGTGCCACCCCTCTGCGATGTTATAGCTCCTGGGTAGTCCACAAAGGGTAGCGTCCCACTGGTTCCGGGTGAGGTAGCTGAAGAGAGGAGCCCGAGCAGAAGTCCCTAGCCAGGTGTACTCCACGTAGTCCGCGAATTCAGTCTTCTCTGCAGGATCAGGTGGAGGAGAAGGGGTAGGAGGAGGTGTAGGGGCAGGGTCTGATGAAGGTGCTGGAACAAGGGGAGGAGGGGGAGCTAGGTGTCCTAGGTCCTCTGTCTGCAGGATGCTGTGCAGGTGCTGGAACGTTGTCTGTAGACATGGTGCCAATGAGAACCTTTGCTTGGATGAACCCCATATTATATACTAGCCGTTCTGCTAGGTTGCAGCAATACCACCGGGATTGGTTAGCCTGAATAAGCTTTCGCCAACATTCCTTTCGGATACTCTGACTCCACTGGTCCAAGGATGCGGACCACTCCTTCACAGCAGTAACATCGTCCCTCCAAACCTTAACCCGTTTGTACAGGGCGAAGACCTGCGATGTCATCTGGCTTGAGGTACCCACTGATCCATCCTGGCGGAGGAACTGCTTGGCTTCATTCCTCACTGTTTTGATAAGTTCACCTATGCCTTCCTCCAGGAAGACCAGTAACTCCCTATAGCCCTCCAAAGAAGTGCAATTGCGTGCTTTATATTATAGGTTATAACGCGCAGCAGGGTTGACTTCGCCTACAGAACTCTGAAACTGCAAAGGTTGTGAAGGCTTCTCCTCCAAAAGCAGAACCCAACTATGGTAGGGTGAGGTCGGTTTGGTGGAGGCGGCGGACTTTAATCACTGTGAGAGGTAGATATCTCTGAAAGACTTAGAGAGGAAGTAGAGGCAGGGGTGTAGGCTGCTTCGTCGCTTATGTCACTGATAACAGACATATCCTGAAGAGACTCTCTGTCAGTCTCATCGTATGTTAGCTTTACAGTGTCTGGATCCATAGGGTACGGTTATTACCGCTAACGCTGGATGTGGATAGTGAGTAGAAAGGGGAATGTGTCGTCAGTTTTCCTCCTCCCCTTCAGTGAATTTCATTCTGCGTAATCTGACACGTAGTCATCTGCCAGCAATTGGGACTTCTGATTGCAACATGAAATTGTGTTAATCTAGTCATGTTAGTAAGCCATACATTACCTGTCAGTCCTGTCATGAATGATGATGACTTCAACTTCCTTACATCTGGTAAGCGTTGTGACATGGTGTGGTTGTGCCGGTGATTTTAGGAGAATCTCATTCGAGGGGGGTAGGATCAGGATGTCGGTATTCCTACCCCTTTCCATCCCTCCGTCACATCTTCCAGCCAAGGTGAGAGTTGAGGACTTATTCCCATAAGTGGGAAAAGTAGAAGTGTCAACAGTAACAGCGCAGCAAATCGTAACGTATTCAAATTGCGCGCAAAAGTGTGACAGCATGCGATCCATCAGTGTGATGAGATACCATTATCACTCTCCGAATGTAAGAATTACAAGAATTTACAAGAATTTTAAAATATAATTTGTGACAAAGGCAATGTCATTCAAATCAGTAAATCACACACAAGTCAGCAGCATTGTGTTAAACGGAGATGATATTGTGATTTGGTGATGTGTTATGGTGATTGGAATTGGTTTGATACAAAGTCATCAACGTACTGATTCGAGGGAGCAGATGTAAGATGACTGCATGTTGTGTGGGACTAATGCAATGTGACCCGTTTGTAGGCTTAATGAGGTGTCTCTATATAGTGCGCTTTCACTCGGAGTATGTTCGGATCATACATAGGAAAAGTGCACGTGCAATAATTTTGAAGCGCAGGAGCGTCTTCTCTCACGATTCCGTTTTGGTAATGCTGCTCATTAAAATTTGCATTTTATGCGCGCGTAACTATGGTTTCTTTGTAGTGCGCGCGATCACTGATAATTATTATGAACTAGTCGGTTCCCGTCCTACGGACGGCGATTGATGGTAGCCGCGAGTTTGGAGGGGAAATTCGAAACTTTAATTTCTGCGAAAAAAGCTTTCCACGCCCCCAACGGTAACCTAACCTAACGACAAAATTCTCAAAACCTTTACTCATCATAAGCAACTCCATAGCGGAGGAATTTTGAAAAAATTCGAAAATCTATTTTTTTCCGAAAAAAGGGCGTGGCCTCCCACGCCTCTTAGGGTGACCCAATAATTCGGACAAAATTCTCAAAACTTTCATTCATCATAAGCAACTCGATGGCGAAGGAATTTTGAAAAAATTCGAAAGTTTAATTTTTGCGAAAAAAAGGGCGTGGCCTCCCACGCTCTTCAGAGTGACCCAATAATTCGGACAAAATTCTCAAAATTTTTATTCATCATAAACAACTCAATGGCGAAAGAATTTTGAAAAAAATCGAAAGTTTAATTTTTGCGAAAAAAAGGGCGTGGCCCGCCACTCCCCTCAGGGTGACCGCAAAAAAAATTCTTTATTTTTCTGATTTATTATAACTTTCTTACAACACGATTAAAAGATAATTCCGGTGCTAACTTGAAAATGAATCGCCACATATAAATAAATAAATAAATATATATATTAACAACACGCATTATATATAGTAAGATACGTTCCGCATAACTGTCTTTCTGATCGAATTTTTTTGATGCGATGAAAGCTGCGATTGTTTGTCGGAAGAATGGTATCATTTGAAACCGTCGAGATAAGACTAAGTTGTACTGGTACTCTGTGGCTTGAATTGAATGGACCGGGTGCACTATAAACTCATTAATTAAACTAATTAAACTAATTAAACTAATTAACTTCTCTCACCTTGATCTCCTCCTCTGTCGGGGCCTCTTCCACCTCCGGGGGCGGCTCAGCGAACTTCTTCAGCCCTTCTAACAGACTGTCCAACATCCTGCCCACTCACGTCACCATGGCTCACTGCAGGGAATTACCTTTAATTCATCACCTCACGGCGTCACGTTCATTATTACGTCATCAACATGGAAACTCAAAAGTTAATTATTACGTCACTATGGTAATAGCGATAGGTTACTTGGTGACGTCACCTTGGCAACACTGAAATTTATTGGTGATGTTACCATTACACTGTTGATGAGAAGAAACTCTCAAAAGTTCTGATAAATACATCTTATTGAATAACAAGATGAATTACCCTTTCTAAAGCAAAATTTAAACTAGAACCAAACGAAACGCACAAAAATAGACAAATAACAAATATATTAATTACGTCACTGTCATTTTCAGCCGAAAATATAAAGCTTTTTAATTTGTCTAATTTTTGTACTGAAGTTTATAAGTTTACACAAGTTCTCAGGAAAATAATAACCTTGTTGAAATTTACAAGAAAATATTTTCCATTTTCCGGTCCTCATGGAGTAAGTTAATTAGAGTTCCACTCACCTCCGCATTTCATAAGCTTTGAATGATAGATGGCGTGTGATATCAATAAAGATAATAAGGAAAAGACGGCGTTATATGGTGATCAATTAATATTCCATTCATCATCATGGAATACATTTTAGATTTTTAAATAAACCAAGTGTTTCGTCAGTTTCCATAATTTTACTAATTCCGACTAAATACATTAATATTTTACGTCAGGTCGGACATTGCACTTGTTATATGACTATTTATCGGTAAATAATAAAGTAATCATTTTGCAGTATACTTGGTATACTGTGTACATTTAGAAAGAGAATAGAAAGAAGCTTGATTTCAATGTTTAAATTTCCAAATGAAATAAAATGATTAACAAATAAAGCTGTGTGACCTCATTGTAAGATTCTACGTAGACCACAATTACTACTTAACGAGTAATTTACCACAGCACGTGAAACTGAACGATTCCTAATGTACAGACGACACACGTAGTTTTCTGAGTGAAGCAGGTGTTCACTTTTTAGTGCTCAAAAGATAGATCGGATTTTATAAAATTTTGAGCTATATTTTGTGATTAATTCCATCTTAAGTTAAGTTACTCTCCACATTGTTCATCCTCATTCTGCATTATTAGAATTAAGTTTTTCCGAGGAGAAATACAGAAAACTAATCGCTGATATCGGAGATATCAGGAAGAAGATCATCAGTATGAAGGACGACGATGAACCACTAACAGCGAAGGTTATCGAGAGGAGAGCGGGAACAAAGCTCAGCATGGCAAATTTGATAGTGGAATTGAGTAATGCATGTACTGGTGCTCAGGATCTACTGGTAAAGTCTCACGAACAAAACATTTACCTGCAAGGTAAAATTGATGCAGTCAACCAGATCAAAACGCAGAATGATCAATTGGCAAAAGACCTGAAGGAAGATGTCTCAGAAATGAAAAATAACGCGATCAAGACAATGAAAGAGATTCACGAGAAAAAGCGTTCATTTGCCGATGTCGTAGGAAGCTCAACATCATTGGTAGTCCCTATGAAGAAAGCAATGAAAGAAATCGAGAAGGATGCCTCAAAATCCAGAAATGTTGTTATCCATGGGATGACTCTAAGTGGGGAAAATGAAGGTGATGATAGGGTGGATGAGATAGAAGAAATGATCGATCAAGTTGTGGGGGTTGCAAGTGCAACTGACAGAAAGATAGAAATAGAAGATTTTCATTTTCTAGGAAAGCTGGGTGACACCACAAGTGGTCGCATAGCTCCAGTTTTGGTAAATTTCAAAACTGACGAAGATGCAAAATTGGTAATGAAAGGTAAGAAGTATCTCAAAAGCTCTTCATTTCGTAACGTGTTCATAACACCTGACATGGACAAGGAGGAAAGAGATAAGCAACGTCAGCTGGTTAAGGATTTGAAGAAAATCGGTGATGTTCCAGACAAACACTGGTTCATAAGAAATGGACACATTGTATCGAGGGACAAAATCCCTGCGATATGATGGCAGTGAAGAACTGACGTTTTTTTTTCATAGAACTCGCGAAAAGTGTGCCTAATGCACAAATAACTCAAAATTGATTATTGTGTGAAATGGAATAGGGTAGAGACAATAAGGGTTTATATGATTGATTAGAGTTGGCCGCGTGGCCAAAATTTTATTATTATTATTATTATTATTATTATTACCATTATACATCACCCATTTCACAACTCTTCATCAAAACATCAGAAATATCATTCACAGCTCTGATAGAAACCTCTTATCTGAGCAGTGAATGATTCGGATTTAAGGGGGAGGGGGAATTGGTTCTTTGGCGCAAACGCTTTTCAAGGCCATAACTTGGCTATTTTTCATTCGACTAATATGTGTTGTGTTTTCATGGAGCATACGAATCTACACAATCTACAAATAAACAAATCTTCAAATAAACAATTTACGTTAAGTACACAAATAAATAAAGCACACGAATATTAGAGGACTGCTCAGTGATAAATAAAGTGCACAAAATGATAGAGAACTGATCAAACATAGGACAAACTCCTCCAGATCTTTGTTTATTGTTCATTTTTTACACAACTATGCAGTGTAACCTGGGCGGCAGCATTGGCAGCAAAACATAAAAAATAATAAAGGATAAACTACATGAAAATATAGTTTATTTATGACTATACAACATGAGCTTTTGAAGTTAGCATAATATCATATGCCATACTTTAGCTGCTGCTCATAGTGTAGTCGCGCTTAAAAAGCACATGTAGTGTGGTCTACAGGACGTGTTAAACTGTGAAAATGACGTCAGTCTCATCCTAATTTATTCGAAATGGTTATCGTATGTGTTGTGCCATTATGGACTCAAGTGCCGAAGTGGTTGAATTTATTAAGAATTCACTAATGACTTAACCCTCTCCACCAAAAACACGGTGATGTCATAACCACCATAGTCAAAATAGAGTGTAAACTCGGAACAATATTGGCGGTTAAACGTCATCAACTTACTACATGGTGTTATGATAATGACGTCATCTATTTATTTCTTGTGTGGACATAGTCATGATATTTCAACCTCATTGAGTTATTTATTGGCTCTTATTTAAGGACAAAACAACCTTGCTATTTTTATCCAAAATGCCGGTTAAAGTGGGGCTCGCTAATTCGTTAAATCAAAGGCTGGTTAATCAATTGAGTCGAATTAAACTTTTATTATAACCCTCAGGCTTGTTTTTAGCGACCTTTTTAAAACAGTAAAAAACTAAAACAAAT
>WFMF01000795.1:0-43835 GCA_011033025.1 Beroe forskalii | reverse complement strand
TTTCTCCAGCCACATATACGTTACACTGAAAATGGTCCTCTGAAACAAAAATTGTCAACACAACCATGAATAATAGTCAAATTCACTGACCAGTTTTAAAAAGCCTTGTTAATAATCATGTAAATGACATTAAGTAGACCTCTCTATACGCTTTGTGTGCCCCAAGATGCAAAAGCCATGTCATGAAGTACGTGCTTTGCAAAGGGGTCTGATATCACTCTCCTTTGTGTAGCAGACCAAGCTGTAGAGTTTTCTAAACC
This sequence comes from Beroe forskalii, assembly GCA_011033025.1. Lineage (NCBI taxonomy): Eukaryota > Metazoa > Ctenophora > Nuda > Beroida > Beroidae > Beroe > Beroe forskalii. Next base: position 43,575 of record WFMF01000795.1, on the reverse strand, counting down.
ATGGCATTTCGCCACTAACATGTCAAGTGTGCTTAAGATTTCATCTTCAGAGGTGCAACACTCATTGCTCATCTACCTCAGGAACATCAAAGAATGAATTATGCTAAATAATATAATCACGAGTAGGACAGCAATTACTGACAAGGAAAAATGGAGCTTCAGCCCCCTCTACCTCTCATGGAATTAAACTTGTAGGGTTCAGCTATCTATACCAATTTGATCTTTTGAGTTTTGAGCTTCTCAGATTAAGCAATAAGATTATTAGTAAAGGGTACTAAATCTGAACATATTAGCCTGATCATGTTCTCATAATAGAGCAATAGCAACAGAACTTTTGCATCTTGGATATGCTACGTTTATTTCATGGCATCATGAGGTATAAACATAAGGAGGTATGTGCTTTTATTGCCAAGTTTCTCTACAGAAGACACTCCACTGCTGATGATTCACAGTTTAGACTCTTCCTTCTCACTCCAATCTTAAAGTAAGCATAATGGTATTGAACCATCTCTAATCTCACACTCAATTGATCAATATCAAATGTTAACAATTATTTAGCACCATTTCACTCCGGTGCCCATTTCATAGTAACATTTATAAAAAGCAATTTTACAATTAACAAATAAGAAGTTTGGACTAGAAAATTGATATTCAGAATTTATTATATGTTTGTCATATACTCATAAACTTTTATAGATAAGACTTTGGATTAACACTGGTTCTTGCACTAAGCTTCATTGCCCTAACCAGGACCCTGGTTACACGCACGGAGTGCGCGGCGCGGCAAGCTACTTACGGGGAAGCTACTTGTGTTTGTCAAACGTTGTTTGACCCCTTCGCCTTCGGCGGGCGCGCGCGTCCGCCGAAGGCAACGTCCGACAACATGGGTGTGCTTTGGGCGTAGCGCTTTCCTGGGGAAGCGCGCCGCGCCGCTCAATGCAAACAGGGATATACGTGTTCAGCAATACGTGTTCTTCTCGACGGACGTTGCCCCGTCTATTTCTTCTGACTGGATGGTTGCAAAGTGACGCCGCGCGCAAGGGTAGGGTAACTTGTCTGACGTCGTCAGACCTTGCTCTAACCAGATCCCTAGTTTTACGCGCGCGCGCCGCGCCTTGCTCCAAACACCCCTGGTTAGGGGAACGTCAGACCCATTATTTGAAATTTTAGTCGTGGCGCGCGCGCGAGGCCGAGGGGGTCAGGCAACGCCTGACAAAGGGTAACATCCTACGAGTGTTCTACAAATAAATCCCCAGAAAATGGCTAAAGCACCGCGCGCAAAAATGATACTCAATTTAAAAAAATAAAAATTGGAATAGATGCAAAATATATGACGTATTATAGCACTATGTAGCATACTATTTTATTTCAAACGATTACGGTGCTTTATGGTGCATTTGCAGTTTTAAAAATCTCTTCAAGCTTTTCATGGATGATTTTTCAATGATGTTTAATGGGCACCTGAGTTAAATGGTATGTAAGAGTGTTACCAATGTTATTTATATAGTGTTTATGTAGACTGTGATGGTTAAATACCATTACCCTTTTATCATTATTATATTATCGAGCATAACAGCTGGCCCCATTGTCTATTGAAATGGATAATTGGGATTTATAGCTGAAAAGTTACTTGCATTTAAACATTGAATTAAATTTAATCTGATAATTTGTGACTGGAGGGTTACTTTGAAGGGTTTGGACATAATATTGATTAATTGATTGATCAAAAAGGTCATATTTGTGAGTTCAAAGTACAAAAAATACTGCAAATAGGCTATATTAGAGGCAAGAAGATCCAGTTAATAGTGGAAATTTGAAGGGATTTTAAAAAACATTGTTGATGTGCTCATCAGAATCCTTTTTTGATTTTATCAAAAAGTCTGTAATTTCATTTGCATTCTAAGACTTTGCCACAGTTTTGTCTCATCTACTATATTGATGATTAATTGATGCTTTGATACATCCAAAAGTTTCAGTGTGTTCAAAGTTGTTAGGTGTGTTATACTTGTCATTTTCAGTTATGGCCCTCTCATTTGATTCTGATATTGAATGTTTGAAAATAAAGAATGATGGCATTGAAACCACCACATCACAAGAACAGAGAAAAGTAGAAGAATCTATTGGCCAAATATATTCAGCCTGTTTGGCTCGGAATAATCTCAAAGAAACCTTTCCTCTCCATAGAGTCAGACATCTCAACTATGTACAGAAAAGTTTGAAACAACTTTCAGCAAATTTTGAGTGCCTAGATGCTAGCAGACCATGGTTATGCTATTGGATGATACATGCACTGAATCTACTAGGTGATAAGATTCCCAAGGGACAGCAGCTCAATATATCTCAATTCCTGTTATCTGTACAAGCTGAAACTGGTGGATTTTGTGGAAATGTCGGCCATCTACCACACTTAGCAACAACTTATGCTGCTATATCTGCAATTGCTTCTCTTGATTTTGAAGAATGCTATGATATTGTGGACATAGAAAGCTTAAGGCGCTTTATTCAGGATATGCATAATGAAGATGGTTCATTCTCAATGCACAAAGATGGAGAATTAGATGTAAGGGGTGCTTACTGTGCTGCAGTTGTGGCCAATTTGTGTGGCATTTATTCAGAAGAACTCTTCAACAAAACAGGAGAATGGATTGCGACATGTCAGACATTTGAAGGTGGATTTGGATCTCAGCCAGGTAGAGAGGCACATGGGGGATATACATTTTGTTCTCTTGCTGCACTCATTCTACTCAATAAAACACACCTCATAGATGTGGATAGGCTTTTAGACTGGGCTGTTCATAGGCAGATGCAATTTGAGGGTGGTTTCCAAGGAAGGACAAACAAACTGGTTGATGGGTGTTATTCATTATGGCAGGGAGGAATCTTTCCTTTGATGGACCATATCCTTTCATCGAGAAAGCCAGAATCAAAGGAAAATAAACAGTGGCTATTTTCTCAAGTTGCTTTGCAAGATTATATTCTGTTTTGTTGCCAGCATCCCAATGGTGGCTTAGTTGACAAGCCTGGAAAATCTCGTGATCACTATCATACATGTTATTGTCTCAGTGGTTTATCTATTGCTCAGCATTCTTTCTCTTCTACCACAGTTAGAGGTGATAAAAGTAATGTCTTAGAACTCACACACCCAATCTTCAACATTGTACTAAGCAAAGCAGAGAAAATGGCTAGATATTTTCACAACAAAGCCAAAATATGTGAAGTTCCATAGAAATTCTTCAAACTCACCATCAAAAAATTCTAGGTAATTTGTGCTACTTTTCTAAACATTTTATTTTTGAGTTTTATGCAATATTTTATAATATAATTGATTTATTTGATGGAATAAAATAATCATGCTGGTTGTAAATTTTCTTTAATACATTGTGCAATAAACTTCATTATCATACTCAGTTCTCTTCTATTCTTGTGTTTTATTCTAATTCACTGAAAAAAAACACCATCATTTTGATAATATCCAAGTGTTCATATGGTCATTTAAATGTCTTGCTTTTTGATTGATAGCATACAATACTGCAAATGATGTTTCTTTATTGCTTTCAATTCGATTACTCTCTAACTGAGAAGTACATTGAGCAAGTTTGTTCATTTCATGTCCTTTGCACTGATAGACAGCATGATGTATTTACCAAACAGAAACTTGGAGCTCTTTGGTGAGCCTCCATCACTGGATGAACCAAGTGATAATGAGCTTAATGTTCTTGATCGACTTGAAAAGTTTTCTCAGATTGAAATTCCTAGTTACAGGTATGTTTTAGTTTCTCATTGTAATTTAATTTCAATTTATTTCAAAATATCATTGCACAACTGATCATAGAGTAGTGATCTTTCAATTTGATGTGTTTTTGGGTTATAGCAAATATTCGAGGTAATTACCAAATATACATTTCAGACAGCAAGCCTGCATTGACATGGATGAGGCTTTGAACTACTGTCAAACAAAGGAAGACTTTGACAGGATAAAAAGTATAGCAACTGAACTGGCTGCTGATCAAGGTTTATATATTCTAATTCCGTTTTCTTTGCCCCATTTCAATAAAGAACTAACTATGTCATGTGATAGTCCTAAAATACAACATTGAAGTTTAGAATTTGATTTTCAACAAAGTTGTCCTTCAGATTTGAATGTTCGAGTGAGTCTCTTGGACCAGTTCCAGTTTATTGGGGTGAGATGTTTGACAAGTACCAGCTGCAGAGCAACCCTGTTTCAGTTCATCACATCCTGTCTCATCAGTTCTCTGAGGGACCAAAACCACCAGGTAAATATTTTGGATACAGTGCAAATAAGTACAATTCAGTAATGTTGGATGAGTTAAATTAATTTCATTGAATTATCCAATTTATCCGGAAAGAAAATTCACGAAAAATCCATGTTGTCATATGATATACAATATACACCTGATACATCCAATCACATTTCTTGAATGACGAATTTTCTTTCTTCAGGTCCGAAAGTCAGCACAGTCCGTTCTGATACACCTCACTAACAGGGGCTTCTACACTAAGAGTAAGGACTAATTACAATCACCAGTGTATTTTATGACAGTTAAATGAGAACGTGATAATGTGATACTTGATAATAATATTACGTGACAGGTTGGGGCTATGAGAATATTTGCATATTTCTGCTGTATTACGATTCGTAAATGTATAACTTTATGCAAGATACTTTGATGGTCCATGAAAGTTTTAATCTGAATTGAAAGCTCTCGATCAATCATTTCAAAACTGGAAAATAATTTCAGAGGATTTGGAATCGCTGTATGTCGACATCATACAAGAAATGCTCATGCCAGATACCAATGTGAGTACTTTAATAGCTTACTCTTTCATTATTTTACTATTTTAGGGTATTTCAAGGTATTACCAAGGAAGCTGATAATGACTTCCTCAGTTTAACGTTCTTTACCTCAAACTGCAATCTATTGAGTATCACCATAATTGTCATCCCCCCCAAATATTTGCAATTTCCGAATTGAACTATCTCCTTACCTTACCTAGCGTTTTTGTCTCCAGACCCACGAACTGAACGATTTCCCACCTGAAGCAATCACCCTGATCTCTGCTCTGGCAACCCACCTGGGTGGGGAAATCATTGTAAAGAAGTTCCTGGACCGGTACATTGAGATGTGTAGCGACATGCTTCTGCATGTTAGGAAGTGTTGTGGGGGATTTGATAGATTATTTTCCCATTGGAAGTGTTCTCTGTGTTAACAGCGATTTCTTTGCAATTTTATACAATTTATTGGTTTGTTACCCCTGAAGGTTTGCAATCACACCATTCTAAACCCTGGAAATTGCGTCTCTCCCGACCACTTAATTCATACCTCCCTCTTCTCGCAGTGTTGTGCGACCTCCTTCCCCAAGATCTGCCAAGTGCTGGGTAACAAGGTGGTGGAACAGAAACTACTCCCCATCTTCTCACAGCTCTGTAACGACGATATCTGGGGTGTCAGGAAGGTACATGCTTGTAAAAATGGAGCCTTCTTTGCGAATTCTTTTAATTTAGATTAGTATAGAAGTTTCAAGAGGGTTCGAGAAGCGAAAAAAAGAGAAAGAGGGAAAATATTTCGATCACAAGCAAGTGCTCTAATAATTGTTAAAACCAAGTGCCACACTTTTTGAATTTCTCTGATCGTTCCCCCCTTCATCTTTACAATTCTCCCCTCAGGCGTGTGCGGAGGGTTTCACCATGATCTCCAACACGATCCAGCAGAGTGTCCGAGTCCAACTCCTGACCCCTCTCTTCCTCCAACTCCTAAACGACTCCTCCCGCTACGTGAAGTTGGCAGCGTACCAGCAACTCGGTCCGTTCATCACCACATTCCAGAACAGTGACGTCACGGAGGCGGATGGGACGGAGGGTGGGGGTGCAGACGAGAATAAGGAGTGAGTTGTGACTGGAGGATAGTGTCGCTGAATTTCAGTGAATACGAAGTAATTGATGAGTTTACAGGCGGGCTGGGCTCATCAGTTCAATAATGAAATCAATTTCAATCGCCTGGCGCTAATTTTGCGGCACTGGAACTGGTCGATTCCAGTAGATTTTGCCGTTTGGGGTGATAAATCCAGGCTAATGTATCTTCCCTCCTCAGTCCGCTACCATCTTTTCCCAGGGCAAGAGAAAGATCCCCCACAAATCCAGAGTACGATGATTTTCCTCTTCTGGAAGTCCCCTGTTAACACAGACACAGACGCTTTGGAGGAGGAGGTAGGCCTGTGGAGCAGGGGGTTCAGGGAATCCCATTGTACTTTTGAAACATTCGAGCATACGCTATGCGCTAAATTGATAGTTTTCTTGTATTCAATGTCGGTTGAGCTTATTTCTGGGATTCATCGAAACTTGATTTATGATCTCTCCTAGACCTAATCGCTTCTTATTCCACAGTTGTACGGTGAAGCTCGTGAGGAAGACGCACCGAACACCAAACCCCCCGAAGAAACCAAACAGCAACCCAAACCCTCGAACACAGAGTCCATTAATCTGGAAGACGTTACCATGGAAACCCGATCAGGAGGGGAGATGTCTCCTCCTTCTATCACAGAAAACAAGGCTCAGGCAGTGTCAAGGAGAAGAGAAGAGGAGGATGACGGGGTGGTTATCAGCAATCTGGAGGCTAAGATGACGGATGAGACGGATAAGGACCAGTTTAATGCGATGTTTCATGGGGGAGAAGATGTAGATATGGAGAACATTCATGTGAGTGTTGAGTATTGTGTAGTGATTATTGTGTTTGCGTGCTTGAAAATAGATGTGAAGCAAAAATTGTGTGTTTGTGTGTGTTTACGAGGAAATGAGCTCGTAAATCTTTTAACGGGTTGAACTTGCTCTTTGAGCCTTTGTTCATGCACGGTTGATACAATTTTGTATTTTTGTCCAACGAGAAATTGTCCTGAATCATACGTTTATTTTTGATCCTACCGGGACGGAGCTCGGTTATTTTGTATTCTATCGGAGCTTTTATGCAATTTTATGATGAACTTCCGTGAAGCCACTTCTTAGAAAAGACTATTTGTGGAGTCTAATCACAGTCATTAACCAATTACAAAATCAAACATATGGGAGATATCGTCTGGTTCCAAGTATCTTATGCAAGTTATGAGTTGAAGTCAAAAAGGTTAACTTTTTGAGGCACAATGTTGTTGGAGTAATGCCAAAAGTGATCATATATTGTTTATATTTTTAGAACATATCGTCACCTTCAAATCAAAAGGTGATAACTTGAAAAGTATAGTTTTGAGATAATCGAAAAAAACTGATTTTCTTCAAAACTAATGGTCAAATTTTCTCAAGTTTTGGTTTCTAAATAGTATGAAATAATGTAGTATGATCAGATAATGTTTTCACCTCCCGATGTCCACCTAATTAATTACAATTAATTAATTACCTGAAAAATTGACAGTTATCACCTTTGGTCGAAACTTTAATTTACAAAAATAATTTGAAGAGGTGATATCTCTAATTATAACCTTTTGAATTACTTTTTTCTCCTACTAAAAACAACAGTATTATCATAAATTACATTGAGTTATCACCTTATTGCCTTAAATTCCATTTCAAGATATCAAAATGTTCTTGAATTATTTCAAAACTGATATTTGAAGACGCCATCCTTTTTATTCTCTTTCGGTTCTTATTTTATTTTCAAAAACAATAAAATTATAAAGTTTCATGAAATTTAATGACATCATTACGAAATTTCACGATTTTTAGCGCCTCTGTAGTGATTTTAATAAGGAAACAAAATCAAGCTCTATTATCATTTAGCCTCTTTTATGATACTGTTCACAACTATTTTGCACCCTAAAGTTTAAGTTTCAAATCAAATTGTGGCTGCTATCTAGCTATTTGTGTGAGTTCATCAAACTACTTTTCAGTAGTACTATGTACCATACTAGCATAAAGCATTGACATGTCTGCTTAAAATTGCAAACTATTCAGAAAGTATGGAAGTAGAAACACTAAACACCATTTAAATCAACAATATCATCATGTCTTGAGCAAACTCCGTGCTTCATTGAGGATTAACACAGTCCTTTTATCAGTCACAAAATACCACTTTACAATTTACATCTACCAGTTTTTACTCATTACTTTGTTTTTGTGAAGAATGGCCAGAAATTAAGACAATTTTTTATTTAACAAACTGACAACCATAGGCATAAAATCGTATGTTTTCGGTCAGATATGTGGTTCTTATCATGGTTAATAAATGACCTGTATACCATCCAATGGTGTCAATTAGATTTTGGCCGAAGTTGGCCCCGTTGTTAGATTTTTTGATTAATGCAAAGTCTATTAATATTTTACATTTTTGTGATACATGATGATGAAGAAATTCCAAAATGATCTCGACTTGATTACTGAAATACTATTGCTCCTCATCAAATCCACGCTTTATGATACCACTGTGGTCATCTTATTATTACAACCTATATGCCATTCAATTGATTAAATCAGAAAAAGAATCCTCCAAATCAGCTAATCATCCATTCATCTTAGAAATGAAATCGTTGCTTCTTGAATTTCCTATTAGTAATTTCCTAACTTGCAGATTCCAAATAAGGCAAAAAAATATTTGAGTAATAGAGGTTAGAGCAATAGTACCTAATCATCAATCACTACATTGTTCACAGGTACTCAATTTTAAAACAGATGGGTGACACAATAATGGAAATAATTTGGGAATTGCATAACTATGTCATACACCAATTTGTCAAAATGAACTGTTGGCACTGAAAAGTAATGTTTCACCTCGATACTTCTGTATATTATTGCTGGTCAATGCTCACGAAAGCATGTCAATAAAACTTCCATATACTGTTAGTACCTACTATGAAATTACTATCATAGGTATTTTTAGATTTCCTAGACAACTCTTTGATACAACAGGAGGCCCATTATAGTACTTAATAAAACATTCTTACAATTTCTTATTTCTCAAATTGAGAACCCTAAATATGTGAAAATTTCTTTCAAACTTGGTTATAACTCAAGTTATAACCTGAAAATTAATAGAAAAAAAAGCAAACAATCTTTCAAAAATAGGGTTATAACTGGAGTTATAACTTTTTCGGAATTTTGGACTGTTTTATTTTTTACCAAAAGGTGATATGTTGAGTTATAGCCCTAGAAAATTTATTTTATTATTTCAAATTATTTTTAGGAGGTAATAACTCGGGTTATAACTTTTTGGCAAAACTTTCTTAAAAAATTTTGTTGCTGATTTTGCTCAAATCACTTCAAAATTTCACTCACGGGTGCGCAATGAGATTCTGAATCACTTGGTAAGGTTTTTTTGAAAAGGTGATAACTCGAGTTATCACCTTTTGATTTGAAGGTGACGATATATGTTTGCGATGAAAATATTTATGAGGACGCAGCGATTAAGCTAAAGCGTGCAACTAGCCGAGAAGTACATATAATAACTCCACCCATCTTTGGAGCCTTAGACCTTTCTTGGATTTTTGTAGCTCTTTGAGGAAATACCGGGAAATACGCGGTGGTTTGAATTTAGGAACATGAAAAGGTTCGGTTGTTATAACCCTGGAGTGTATTCTGGGCCGCATCTTCTAAGAAGCCCGACCATTCCAGCGTGGAATTCCAGCATATTCTGTACTGCTTGTCATGAACATTAAATAATTTTCTATTTTCAATGATTTGAAGTGATAAAATTTCTTTCTATCTTCAGATCGACGCAGATGAGGAGGGTATGAAGGTTCGTAACTACTTCCTAGGACTGCTCAAACAATCAGAAGAGGAAACAGCTCACCACTCAAACGAGAAGGTGAGTGACTTTGTAAGTTGTGAAAAGTGAGAACGTAACCAAGGCATCGCCTCGGTGGTCAGCCTCGATTAAGTGTTTATCCTCGGTAAAAGCCGAGGCCGAAGACTGCGCCGATCATTGTCCTCATGAATTTACACATAAAATTCATCGCAGAAGGAGAGTGAGGAGGAGGTATTTGATAACAGTCTTCCTGTTGTCAAGAGTCCAGACTGGGGCCTCACTGCAGATCAGACAAGGTAGCGTAACTTAAAGAAAGAAATTATTCGCACTGCTCCTTTAATTTTGCGTTTCACAGGTCAAGAACCCATCGATTTTTTGATTTGCTCTCAGGATTTTGATTTCAAATTCCTAAATTCCCTCAGCACACCCGGTGAAGTGAGCGCTAGTGACCCTCTAAACGCAGCCTCGCGTGGTGACACCAAAGTGACAACACCTGACAACAAGGTGACAACACATGACAACAAAGTGACACCAGGTGACACCACCACTTCGGATGAAGATGAGAGTGCTGACGGTGTCATGGTCGGGACTATCGATATCACAAAACCTGTTTTCGGGGTAAGTCCTGCTGCATGTGTTGCTAAAATGGGGCAGTATAATGCCATTCCACAATCCACACATTAATAACAATGGAATCACTTTCAACGGGTTATAATTCGCTGGAGATTGATGTTAAAATACATGGAAAGTGTCGTAGGATTTTAGACCCAGTATTTGAGAGCTATCGATTAATCTTAGTACATTATACACGGTTTAATGAAGAAGATGATGTCATTTCGTTCTGGAAGGTCCTATTTTTGTGCACTTCTATGAATTGATAAAAATGTCAAGAATTCAATCACCACGACACCTGATCCTGATAAGATCATGAACAGACTATGAAGTACTATAAATGACTCAACATTTGACTCATGAACACTTACTTCACACTTCTGATGACATACCGTAATGTGACTTCTAATGACATACCGTAATGTGACTTCCAATGAGATACCGTAATGTGACTTCTAATGATATGTACTGTACACAGTGTAACTTTATACCCGGAACTACGTGCCTAACATTCCCTACAAATAAGTTCTTGAAATAGTGAGCTACAATAGCCTTTTACTTGTTACACCCGTTCACTTAGCGAGCTCTACACATGTCACAGTAGTTACATTCTATACATATTTCAGAAAAGTTAATAACTTAGAATACCACGAGATATATTCCTTGTTCATATGATGCGGTATTATACTTTCAAGTCCTCCAAAACACAAGGATTTATCTTTTTCAGGTGATTGAAAACGAGAATGAAATGGTGTACAGCTTCTCTCAGAAGGATGATACCCTGGATTTGGCGAGTGTGAGTACTCTAACAAATAATCTTACAAGAATTCAATCTTGTGGTCCATAATTTTGTGAAATCTATGTTTTCACCGAACAGGACCCCTGAGAACTCTCGCAGTATTAAAATGTATCCTGATTGATTTGATCCTATTTCAGGATTCATCTGACATGGAAACTGAGAGTTTCAGTGCTCCTAGTGTATCGGTGAGTAATAAAAGCATGAATTTAGGGATTTAGGCTTTATGTACTTGCTTTTTAAAGAAACGCGCTTTGAAAAGCAGGTGTCCCGATCGTAGCTCAGTTGGCAGAGCGGAGGACTGTAGAGGTCTACCAAAGTAATCCTTAGGTCACCAGTTCAAATCTGGTCGATCGGAACTTACCTTTTCTCTGAATAACTCATCATTTCCTCTCAAACTTATTTGAAAATTTGCCAGTTTTTGTAATCATTGAAACTGGTAAAAATAAAAGCGGAAGTATGCATGAATCCTTCAATTTACGACACAATTCTTCAATTTACGACAGAACACATTTCTCATGAAATAAACAAGTGTCATTAAATGAAGCCGTGCTAATGATATGTCACAAGAGATGGGCGTGGGAACAATGTCAAAGAAATAAGAGTCATTATTTGAGATGACGCCAATGTCATCGTTTAGCGTTAACATGAAGCTACTGATGACGCTTTTACGCCTAACCTGGTACTTTAATTAGTCTGCAAGCCTGTGCCAATATGGAAAAAAAGGACAATGTTGTTACCCATAAAATCATTGCTCGATGAAACTATATACCCTTACAGACAACACCAAATGCAAAAGGTAAGTTCCGATCGACCAGATTTGAACTGGTGACCTAAGGATTACTTTGGTAGACCTCTACAGTCCTCCGCTCTGCCAACTGAGCTACGATCGGGACACGCATGAGAATTCTTATCTCCTTATTTGTAGTTGGAATTCTGCATCATTGCAGTAATTTGATACATGTTTTGTCACTGCATGTTACGATAAGTTTAATAATCTATCACGACGTCCAGACTCTCTCGGCATAGGATTTTAGCGACTTTCCTATGCATTATATGACATGTAACTAATTGGGAGACCTGAGTGGAGGCGCTCAAGACTCAGATTCTCTAATCTATGACCTTAATTTCGTCTGAGAACTATCCTAAATAAACTCTCCAGGAATCAAGAATTGGGGTGATGCTATTTTCATTAAAAAAGTGATCTTGTGGAGAAATTTAGAAAAATTGTGCCATTTTCGATTACATGTCTGTAGGGCGCGATGCAATTTTGGCGTTTCAGTTAAATTTTTCTAACACTCCGTTTTGCGCGCGCAGTGCGCGCGTCCACCATTGATACCTTTCAATCCGCAGTTGGCGCTCTTGGTTTGTGCCCAAATTTGATGACTCGGCAAACCAAACCATTTCATTCCCAAAGTTTTACATTGTTCGCACCTCAGACTTCATTTCTGTCTGATTTAACGCCACGTACGACTTAAAGATGACGTTATATTAGCACTACAATACAGAGTGCTAATCTAACAAGTCTCTAACTCTCTAAACCCACAGTCGCCAGTTCCGGGTGCCCTGATAGACTGCTACACGAACATGGCAAGTAACCTGGATGAAAACAACCCTCGAGCTGATGACGACATACTCACTCACTGCGCCTACGCGTTTCCGGGCGTGGTTTACACCCTAGGCAAGGACTCGTGGCAACTCCTCCGAAACACATACCTTACACTCGCAGAAAACCTGCCTCATTCAATGGTACGTGGGGAGACTTAGTGACTTCAGATGTTTCTTTTGTTTCGAAAATACATCAATTTATCCATAGATTTAGAAAAACTATCTGACATCGAACGTTCATTTCAGTCGAACGTCCGACAGACACTGGCCTGTTCGCTCCATGAAATCGCACATGTCATTGGTCCAGAATTAACTCAACAAGACCTGATACACCCCTTTAACAACTTCATTTACGATATTGATTCTGTCAAGATAGGACTCCTCAAAAACCTTTCCAAATTCTTACAGGTATGTTTCTGTGATTTTTTCAAGGTACTTTTTGGTATCTCACCGATCGCCCCATATACTATTAATTAATGATCACATTAAGAATGATAGTGAATATAGAAATTTACCTCAGCACGTTTCGCCAAGACACCGTCAAGAACTACTGCAACAGATGAAAGAAATCCAGAAGTGTGAAGATAGGAAGAATTGGCGATACCGACAGACTTTTGCTTCGTGAGTTAAGAAATTAAATACTACGAAAAGTTGTAACTATCATTTGTGATTTATTGTATACTGCATAGTGTATAGCTATCGAAAATAGCGACAATTTCCATTCACTAGCTTTAAAATCCTTCGTTTTCTCACTCCTTGATCATGCACTAACTCGCAGGCAGCTGGCACTTAAGTACATTGTACACGACTAAAGAAGTGTTCGATCATATTGAGCCTATTGTTGTGAACCTAACTATGGACCATGTCTACCAAGTCAGATATGCCAGTTTCAGAGCTGTAAGTGGTTTCGATATATTTGGATGTTCATACCTATACTTGTTATGCTCATGTTCTGAATTGTATGCAAACGATGCCTGAAATTAAATGTAACGGTGTTTAGTCAGGAATAAGATGATGTGTAATGTTTGGTTCTTTATCTCAGTTGTCAAAATTGTTGGATAGATACAAATCTGAATCAGAAATGGAGTACTACAACGAAACTTGTGATATGGCTCGAGAAAAGTTCGCAGAATCTAAGAAATGTACTTTCAGACAAAGTTACGACGATGATGATATAAATTTTCCAATGTATGTTAAGTTGATTATATCCGATGCAAACCAAGCTGACTTCAGGTAGATTTAATCAATCGGTTTTGATGAAATTCGCACATTCAATTCGTCTAAAAATCTCAGTTACGCGTTGATATGCCTGGAACTAATCCGACAAGAGCGTTACGATATCGTGGAGACATCCTTCCTGGAGAGTCTCCTGAGTTTAGCGACTGATAAGACACCCAATGTGAGACTATGGGTTGGACAGTGTCTGCTCTTACTTCAAGGTACAGATCAACTGTAGATTCACATTTTGATAGCTAGAAAACCCCCTTAAAAAATTCCTAGTTTCTCGGTATTCGTTTCTGTGCAAGTTATCTCTTGCCAGTACTTGAAGTAAAAAATTTAAGATTTAATATTTTACTCTGCTTCTTGAGTCATTTCTTGCCAGTACTCATCATATACTAACATTGAAGTTAACTCTTCCTTCTAGACAAGATAAAGAACGAGAAGGTTGACGAGTGTCTGAAACGCCTCCAAAGCGACTCCGATCACGATGTCAAACACTACGCCACTCATGTTGCTCCGACGCCGGACGCCGACTCCTGACCCAACATACCGAACTCTGAGACGCGGCCCACGCGTTACTATGGTGGCGCGACGTAGCGTTACCATGGTAACGTTACAGCGTTACCATGGTTACGCCATATAGCGTAACCGTGGTAACGCGGTTATTTTTGTGAATGAGTGTGTGATGCGAAATATACAGTGGTGCATCGTTATATGATGCCCTCGAAATGAAAGAAAGTTACATTGATGTAGAGGTAGGTTTGTATTTTTACTACGTATTTAAGAGCATGGTTGTTCAGATGTTTAAAAAGTTTTGTATCGCTTAAAAGTTATTATCAGATCTTTGCATTTTACAAATTCTGATATATTTATCTCTTTATTCCTTTAATGATATGTTAATCTCATCAAATGCTGTCAAAATGTAACAATGTACACGCCAAAAATAGAAGACTCATCCTTGAAATTCGTAATAAATTCCGTGCACGAACAATTGGCGGTTTGACATAATCATAATGGACGGCGTATTGGTTTACCTACAGGTCCATTTGACATTGACCAATCAGCGCGCGAGTAACTGTTAACTCGTACACTGATTGGTCTATGTCCTGAAGATTTTAGGATGCTATGGGTAAGCTTGTACGTCGCCGATAAGAAGTGATCCATTTTGTGCGCGGCCAATACCTACTGGGTTTCTCATTGAATTTATATATGCTTTTCAGTGATGTAACAAATTGAACTATACTCTATTTTGTAACTTTTAAGTTTGAATTTATTAATTATGTTGCTTTATGTATATGAAACTCACATATACAAATGCAATATACATATTGTATAATGTATATATTATATAACTGATTTCTTTACTCTGGAACTAAATGAGGAAGATCTATTGATCAACTTGGGTGTAAATTTATGAACGAATAGATGTGTTCCGTAGGATCTCTAGAATTAAGCGTAAGAGGATCCGTCTTTAAATATCTTAAACGGGAACGATTTAAACGCATGATTTTGCTTTGTAGCAATATTGTCAGCTTGTGACAAAATCGGGAACATTACTAGATCTGATTTATATAGTAAGAAATAATTAATCTAATGATTATGAGAAATTTAGCTAAACACCAAGATATTATACTGATTGTCTTTGTAAATTAATGGAATGACTTGACATTGATTGTGGAAAATTTTTGTAATGTTACAGAGGACATTTTGTGTAATCGAAATCTAGGAAAAAATTTGGCTTTTTTACGATGTAGATCTATATTTTTCGTGCATTTCGTTGTATGAATGAACTGTGAAACTGTCTCAAGATATTTAGGCCATGGTGCCATTTAATTTGTCGCATGAATATATAGATGCAATGATTGACCGTTACATTATTCTATATTTGGAATAATTCAGTTCATTGCCACTGAGTTTGAAACTGTTTTTGATTGGTAGACACTGTGATGTGCCGTCATGTGTTGTTTATATACATACATGTATTCATAATTCTTATATACGACTATTGTCCACTCTCCAATTTGTAGTACATCTAGCTATGATACAATTTGACATTCTCCCTGTCATTATTCACTTACCTCTAGAATGTTCAACTTACTAAAGTATTGGTTCCACCTTCAAGTGTAAATTATCATTATGAATGTGTTTTGCCTAAAAGAACCAATGAATCTGGTCGCATAAGCTCGTTATCTAATTTATTTTCATTCAATTTATTTTCATTCTAAAATAGATCCCCAACCCTCCCTTCATATTCTTAACCATGAAACCTCTCACAGGTAGAATGTAATGAAACATCATGTTGCTTGGAAGAACCGTCTCTGGAGGCAAAAGACTCTGCTCTTTGTAAGTTATATTACTTAAGTTTAACGGCATCTTAGTTTACCCACAGGCCCATTTGACAATGACCAATCGGCGTGCGAGTTCATCAACTCTTGCGCTAATTGGTTGATGTCACAAAATTTCAGGGTCCTATGGGTAAAATGATACGCCGCCGATTTTATTTAACTTGAATTATTGATTTTGATCAATGAAAACATACTCTCGACCGTTTTGCCCTCGTTTTGGTTGCATTCACCTATAAATTCTTGGATGTAAAATTCAAAACATGAAATAACTTAAAAGGTTTAATCGGATAATTAATTTAACAGAATTGTTTACAACATAGAAACATTGTTTAGCAAACACGAGTCCAATTTCTTTCAATTGTCGTCAAATCCAAATATAAAATTATTTGTTCAACGTCTAAAACAAATTCTATTTAGCATACAAAAAATGTGTTCAAGTTTTGGAACCCATTGCAAACATCGTGTAAGTGTCATTGTATCGTGATTTAGTCTGATTCCTTTCTCGACTCATGCAAAAAGAATAACCGATAAGATGTTTGAGAAAATTGGTTATGTCCAATGTTTATGTATATCACCAAAACGGTGATGTTGCTGTGTTTGCCTCTAAATCAGCGATCTTCTTGTGTTTCTCAAAATCAGCGGTATCCATGTCTCCCTGTGTCTGCCTCCTTTTAATGGGCGATGTCCTCGTTTCTTTCTGCCTCTAAATGTGCAATGTCCCTGTGTCCCTGTGTCCTCCTCTAGATAGGCGATGTCCCGGACATGTCTCCGGCCTCCCTAATCTGGACCCTATTAACATTACTCCTCCTCTCCTCCTCCATCGCTAACATCTTACTCCTCTGTCTCTGTAGACTGATGGACCACCCTAACATCGCCAAAGCGAACATCCCTCCCACTACCAGTATAGCTGTGAAGAAAGTAGACCCTATGATAGCACACACTATAGCTAGGATGATACACATGATAAGAGTCACTAGACAGGATCTCATGCCGGTCTTGCTGGCTAACCACAGCTCCAGCTTCTGACACTGCCCGGCTACGATGGTGGGTTGTGCTTGGAGGTGTTGTACGGAGTGGTGAGGGGCGGGGGCGAGACTGATGCTCCTGTCTCCGTCGTAGGAGGAAGTGTAGGAGGTGCCCGGAGGGTACATGGTACTCGTGTACACAGTGGCTGGGTACGCGCGGCTGACGTAGGGTGGGTAGGCGTTGCTAGGTGGGTAGGCGTTGCTAGGTGGGTACTGGTTGCTAGGTGGGTACTGGTTGCTAGGTGGGTAGGTGTTAGGAGGGTAGGAGGTGGGTGGGTAACCGGAGTAGCCTGGTTTGTGGGGTGTGTAGGGAGGCGCTGGTCGAGATGGTTTACCTGAAGGAGATTGTGTGTTAGCCGACTTAGGAGTATGCAATTTGCAGTAAAATAATTCCTAAATCACGATCAAAATTTCATCAACTTTCATCAATTTTCACTTTGCATCATCAGAAATTAAGTTCCCTCCTAATCACAATTTCACTTTTACTTACCACTCGGTTGGCCGGCTGTTCCAGGTCTCACTGCTTCATCATAAGCGGGGGGCGCTCCCCTCTCAGTATCTCCTCCTGTCTCATTTCCTGGGGCAGCACCCCTTCCTGAAGTGGCGTCTTCTTCTCCCAGGATTTGTCCTGAAGTTGGCGGGTACGCTGTGGTTGCTTCACTCATAGTTCTGATATTTACTGATAGTAGATTGATTGTAGAATGTAAATAGTTGAGAAACTATGTTATGTGGTTGGTCAGGATCTTGTGATCTGCTTCTTGGCTCATGGAGCTGGGATAAATGTCATGAAAAAACTGGGTAAAATTGGGGAAAATTGTCCGAGAAAAGTCCCAAAATTTCAAGGAAGCTGTAAAAAATATCTTGAATTATACATCTGGAAGGGATCAGAGAACAGTATAATCGGCAAGACTGAAAAAGTGAGTACGGAAACAAGACGTTTTCAAGAGACACAAAGATTTAGGGAGGGACCAAATGCTTCTTACGTCAGCCCCTCTGTCCATTAATACGAAATTGGGATAATATTTCTGCATAAAAATAGAATGGACTCATACCATTCGTCAAGAAAATATGTGTTTTGGAGTAAAAAAGAGACGTATTCCATGCTTAAACACAAAGTACAAGGCAGTATAATTAAAATGGCTGAAAAATTCACAGCTGTTTGCATACACTTATCAAGTAATTAAGTTGTACAATTATGTACTACTCGCGATAAACTGCACGTTAGAATTCAACTCTAAAACAACTGAACACAGCACTTTGTAAGTATGTATAAACTCAAGTTTCCTGGAAATTGGAATTAAATGCCGAGTCATGGAATGTATTTTCGCGAGAAACACATTTCCTACAGCAATGTATTTTCGCGAGATATCTACACATTACAGGAATGTGTTTTTGACAAGAATGTACTTTCCTTGACAGTTCGAAAAAAAGCTTCCCGTAAAATGCTACATTTTACAAATCACAGCATCTCCTTGTAAAAATGGAAACGCCCATAAAATGCTGCATTCTACGGAAGACAGCACTCTCTTGCTCTACCTACACAAACGAAGCTCAAAATTACAAATCACAAAGAACACACGAAACTCTACCCTTACAACCTTCTCTGAGAGAGAGAGGTAGTACATTTAATACAAAGCACACAGAGAAAGATCATTATAATTTGTGTACGGCTGTTCAGCGTATGTACACTGTGCTGCGTATGTATGGAATGTATAGTGGAGACATATTGCTCTCAGCTAATGAATTTAACGCACCGAACTCAGGTGCTAGTGACTTTTGGCTATTCGCCAAGTTTTACCAAAAGAATAAATCAATAAAATACTCAGGAGTGTTATACACGAGATGTACATTTCAGTGGAAATTTCAGCAAAATACATTAAAACAAACTGTCGAGCTACCCGGAAGAATAGTGATTTCACCAATGTGGTCACCCAGTATACGCACACCTACAACTACTACACTCGCCTTTCGTCACTGAAACCTGTGTGTAACCCTAATTAGGAGATCAAATTTCAGAGAGAGCTCATTCCTGCACCAAATGAGCGCAACCCTCCTTGTAAAATGTTAAATATGCGGCCTGGACGTGAGAGAGATGAAAAGACGCATTGCTAAAAACGCGTGATAACCTAGGTGGTTTCGACTTTCGCTTTTGTTTCGCCACTAAAATAACCGGAGGGCGGAGACAGGACTATTAATTAAAATACTTCGCTAATTTGAAATTTGTGCAGTTAATCCACTGCCTCTCACGTGACTTGCTTTGCGTACAAATGGCCCAACCTAACGGTTGAATCTGACGTTGACAACATCAGATTTAACTTTCTGAGTGTTTTGTTTCGTATACGAAGGAGTTCACGTAATAGGGCAGAGGCAGTGTTTCGTATATACGAAAGAATCACGTGAAAGGCAGTGGATTGACCGAGCAGTGTGCCAATTGCAAATACGCGAACTAACAACTGCAAAATGCTGTGAACTGCCAGATATTTGGTGGGGAGTGGTGTATTTAAACTCGAATTAATCGCCATTTAATACGCGTCTGGATCTCGCTTTGAACCAAAACAGGGAACTTTAACCTCAATATTAATTCGACAGAAACTCTCGATTTTAAGTTTCTACGGAAACTTGCAAACTCAGACTGTTATAATAATGAACCTCTTTAACATATCAACACACTAGATCTTGACTTTGTATCAAAAGACTGTCTCGGATCTAAATCTTGGCTATATAATCACATCCTTGAAACTTCACTCTCTCTTCAACACACTATCTTGACTTTATATCAAGAGACTGTCTCGAACTAACACTGAAACTTCACTCTCTCTTCAGGCTTCCCTCTGCTCAGTCAACCCCTCCCACTCGCTAACAACTCAAAGATGCAACAAAACGTATCAGAGCAATGAATCTAGGAACGGAGAGCGACACAAAACGTATCAGAGCAATGAATCTAGCAACAGAGAGCGACGCTTTAACCCACGACCCGTCTGCTGCAGCTTCGCTGCTGCTGCTTCTCTTGTCACGGGTAAGATGTGGGTTGCGTGGTAACAATAGGCGCTAGAGAATGGGGTCATAAGCGATTGAAACTCATCAGTTTGCCACTAAAATGCTGCTAATTTAGCTGTGTTTTGGTGGTGAATTGATGAAATTTAACTGCTTATTTTCAGACACAGCATATATCTTTTTTATGAATTTAAATGTTAAATATCTCTTTAGATACCATAAATTTTGATTGGATAATTCATCCATTTAAAATCGCTCAACTTATTTCATTAACCTCGCTCATCTTATCACCGTTTTAAATGATAATTTTCACCGTCTTTATAAAGAACCTCTCCTCTAATGGAATGTGTTTAAATTCAGTCCGATCGAGACGATGTAACCAACTATCACGTTTACGAGAGTAGAAAATATAATGTGCAACCACCAAACTGTTTCCTGCACAGCAAATGTTAAAACCGGTTTATTGAACCTGATGATTCTCACAGCATCCGGGTCTCTGGACGAAGAAAAAGAAGGAGAAGAACAACCGGAAATTCCAATAATCACCACTGAACTGACTGGTGATGCTCCAGATGATGAATCAGGATCAAAGCTGGGATCGGAGCCAGATGAACCAGCCCCTATCCCTGCCTCTGATCCAGTCCCCACTCCAGAATCAGACCCGGAACCCACCTCGAGAATGGACCCACTTCCCCCTCCCCAAGTCATGCGGTATCTGGATGACATGTACGTCAAGGAAGAGTTCCAGGATTTGGCAATGTCGCTTGGCAGGTTTGTGTGGAGTTAAACGTTTTTGTCGCGTGGTTATATACAGATTACAATGTACCATATTAGTATTTGTATCCCTGGATGAGCACGTAAATTTGTTGTCATTTTGCTTTTTAAAGTCTTCTATGATAAGTAATGAACTACTCAGTTTCTCTGGTGCTTAACACTATAAACTGCTCTCATTCATCATTTAGCTGATTGCAAGAAGCAACGTTTCTTGGATAAGTACTTTATTGAATTTTATGATTTAAGTTTCAGAGAAACAGATGAAGTACTGATCACGGATGTCTGATACTGGCACCATTTCAATTTCTAGTTAAGTAGTTACTGCTACCAATCGTAATCAGGTCGTCATTCCAGGTACTCAGAACTTAACAACGATGAGATGCTGTGGCGGCGAGCCCGAGCCGAGTGGGAAGTGATAAAACTCCTGGGATCGAGTGGAGGGAAGGACGCTGTGGCCCGGTTAAAGGACGCTCTGGACTTGCTGGACCGAGCTCTGGAGTTGAATGAGAGGAACTCTAACGCTCACCGGTGGAAAGGGATCATTTCCAATGGGTACACGGAACGGCTGGGGATGAAGGAGCAGTTTGGAAACCTGCCAACTTTTAAGTACCACCTGGAACGAGCACTGGAGCTGAATCCAAACGATGGTAGGGGGTGTTTTCTTTCAAATAGAAATAGTCAAATGTGCAGTGGAGGGCCTGCCCTTCGAGGCGGACTGCAGTGTGTTTCCTCTATTCTTCCTATCAAAATTTATAGTTCTACTTTTAAACTATTACATCAAATTTAAGATGGCCTTCCTTAAGATGCTGCACAGAATCAAAATGGATATCAGCAAAATTAAAAAACCATCAAATATATGTACATTGTACAATTACCCGTTCCTCAGGCACAGTATGTACACTCCTGGGAATCTGGCACATGGAGCTGCAGGAGCTGAGTTGGATTCAGCGGAAGTTTGCAGCCACCTTCCTTGGCAGTGTGCCAGCCACCAGCTACGAGGAAGCACTCCACTTCTTCCTCATGGCTGAGGAAGTGGCACCAAGGGCCTGGGTTAGAAACCTCTTCCTCATCGCCAAGGCTTACTTAGCGTGAGTTTGGTAGTTACAAACCGATCATTAAACTTCTTTCTTACACATGATATCGTTGATTTCGGTCGATGATAAAACCTTTTTGCCACTGTGATTTTAATCAAGTGGAATGGAATGATGCTACCTTTTACCCTCCCTCATCCCCTCCCTCAGGTTAGGTGACCGGGCTAATGCTAAGAAGTACCTGGAATTAACCCTGGAACAAACTCCCACAATCCAGGATGATCACTTGATACAGGAGGAGGCTGGGAAACTCTACAAGAAACACTTTGTGGTTCTCATGTGAGCTGTAGATTCCAAATAATAGCCAGAATTTTAGGATGAAATTTCATGGCGTAATGAGTGTGAGCAGTAGATTCCAAATAATTTCGTAATTGATGAAATATCGGGTTATAAAGCATATAATGTCAATTAAAATGCCGAAACTTCTGGGTGTGATAAGTGATCTGATGACTGAAGAATCGTGACCCATTTAAAAAGAACAGTTAGTGTCGGTGTTCATGTTTGTCAGTAGCAAATTATAATCGTGACAGGACCAGCGGTGATTGCTTGTTCAGTTCAAGAAGGAAGTCATTTAATAGGTATTAGGTCTCCATTACCTAAATAGGTTTCAATTTTAGTATTTATTATCAGAGAGAAAAATATTTTGCTAACTCAATGAACCATTTTTGATTTTGTTGATATTTAATGTGTTTTTTATCATCATAGTTACATGTTTAGACCGTTTGCCAATGTGAATTTACTGTCGAAGCTTTATTTTCTACCAGAGGCCACATCCCTATATCATTCTGATATTTTGCCAAATATTTCCTAAATTAGAATTTCGCCGCCTTACATTGGCAAACTAAAATGTGTCAATGATGACACTTATTGCTATTGTATTTCTTGGACGTACATAATGCATACTGTAGCTTCTGCTTCATGATAATATTGTGATTCTGATGTCGGCATGACCAACTTGACTAATTTGTCCGACCGATTATCGAACAGATTCATGACAGATCTTATGGTAAATCAATATATCAAATAAAAATTAACCTCCCATTCTGTTCTAGGCAAAGGAAGGGACATGCTAAGACGGTGTATAAATCAGAACAAACGCGTATGTACCTTGTAAGTAATTTGTGCTCAAAAGTTTATGCCGTTGAAGTTAGACCACCAAGGGAGAAAGATGTCTTTGTTCAAATTCAATGAATTTTGCATTTAAATTAATCTTTAAAATGGGATTGTCAGACCGTACAAATATGGTATATATCTGAGCATATGAATATATTGAATAAAGCTGGCGGACTCTTCAAGACATAATATTGTTCAGGTTATCATCCTCTAAAAGAGATCAGATACACACTGGGTCTTGCCACACTAAATCATACCAGAGTGGATCAGATCACAGTGGATCAGAACAGGATGGATCAGAGCAGGGTGGATCATACAAGGGTGGATCAGATGGGAGCTACAGGAGTCGTGTAAGATGTCTTGGAGGAGTGACAGCAGCTGTCGTGGGGCTTGTAGCAGGTAAAGTGAAAGAGCACAAACGCAAGGTTGCAGTTTCGTTATTACGGTTACATTTGATCCATGAACGTGTCAGTGTTTAGACTTAGCTCTGTCTCCTTGCACAGCACTTTGTTTCTAATCGGCTCCAGCACCAATCTTTATGAATACTAACACCCCTCTCTCCCCCAGCTTCCTCTGAATCCACCGTGGAACCCCCGTCCCCTGACCAGTATGACGTCATGGACCACCTCTACGAGACAGGACAGCTAGACGAGCTCGTTACTGGGCTCCGGTATGTAAACAATGGCTCAGAGTAGCATACATCGTGGGGAGAACTGAATAATTAAAACTTATCAAACTCCATATAACAAAAACAATATTTCTCATCTAAATGTTAAACTCCCCCTCCCCCCACTCAAACAATCAAACAATACCTACCACAGCCCCTAACCCAAACATTAACTGCCAACTCCCCGATTACCGACCAATGCCTGATCCAGGTATTATGCGGAGTTAGAGACGGTGGAGTTGCTATGGAGACGAGCACGTGCAGAGTGGGCGTGGAACAAGAGCATTAAGTTCGCAACGGGAGGGTATCAGGCCCGCAGACTGCAGGAGTGTATGGACATGATAGACAAAGCCATGGAGCTGGATAGTTCTGTCTCTAACGTACACTTGGTTAGAGCTATCCTTGTTAAAGCGCAGTGTCAGATGGCTGGCTCACCAGGACCGCAGATAGCAGGGATGATTGAGATGAAGTCTTCGTTGGAAGCAGCGTTAGAGTTAGATCCTGATAATGGGGCTGCTGCTCAGTTGCTGGCAATGTGGCACTACGAGGTGGCTCAGATTGGGTGGCTACAGAGGAGGATGGGTTGAGTATTCTGGTGGTTTAAATCTTATGAATTCATCTTTCTGGAAGTGAATGCGAAGGGTTTTAGAAGATTTATAATGATTTTTGTTCTAAAATCAATCAATATTTCTTGATTTCATTGATAACTTATATCTAGACTAAAAGCTCCATCTTCCCAGGTGTTTGGGTTTTGGGGTAGTGTGCCAGAAGGTAGCCTCCAGACAGCGTTAGACCTGGCTTGGAGAGCCCAGGAGATTCGGGCGACAGTTAGGAATCTTCTGTTGCTAGCCAAGATATACTACGAGTGAGTTTTCATGGATTGTTGAAATTTTTATTACCCCATGGCCCTTTCCTTTGCATTTTAAGGAAAGCCTAGCTGTCGGGATTTTTACGGAAACCCATGGAGATAATAGAGACTTATTTCCAGGCTAGGTGACGGGGTTAAAGCTAAAAGGTATGTTGAAATGGCCCTGGAAGTGCCGTGTAGTTGTCAGGATGATGTGGAAGCTGTGGAGGAGGCAGCCAAGTTGAAGAAACAGCTCAGATGAAACAAAGCTGCTGACAGAAAGTTATGATCTGTGTCCTCAGTAATGATGTGAAATTGTATTATATCTGCCCGAACCTTGATAGGTGTAATTGAGAGGGAGGTGTAATTTTTTGATGAATTGATAAGGAACAAATAGCTTCGGTGGTGATTCATGAATAAGATTGGTACTCTATTGTTTTGTTAATTATGTTGGTATGTTGCTTTTGTACAGTTCCTAGATTTTACACCAAATATTTTCATTTGAATATGATGAATTATGGTTTTATCATTCAATTATGATAATTTGTTCATAATCATGAACTTATTTCAAATTTCACTGTCTCAAACTTATCTGTGACCACCAAATTCTTAATTCCAATTATCTTATTTCATGAATCTAACTTTTTTAAAAGTTTTTTTGGCACAGTTATTTGATTCCGAACCTAATGTTCCGTCTTGTACAGGTCTGACCAGCATGGCATCATGATAGATCTGGTTGCAAGTAAAGCCCTTAAAAAGACCGGAAGGAAGAAAAGCAAGACGTTAGTGTTGGAGGAAGAGGGAAATGAGATCATAAAACCTACGGTAAAACGGAGAAAACACGAGAAGTGTAAGTCACCAGAATCACCGGAGAACTGTAAATCAGAAGTTCCTGAGTCTACTGTCCCCGAGTCAACAACCCTCGATGAGGATTTCATGCTTCCGAAGGAGTTGGTGAAAGAGCCGGAAAAGACGTCAGGAGTTGACGAATCCACCATTTTGTCAGACCTGGATGACCCTAACAACAGTGAAATGTTGAGTAATCTGATAGGATGCCGGAGTCAGGAAGTTGCACCAGAAAGTGGTCTGAAGTGTGTCTGGTCCCACAAGAAGAAAGTCCGGAAGAAGAACTCGGAGATGTGCAAGTGTTACGCAGACCTGGAATGTCAGACTGTGGAGACCCTGGGGTCAGCAAAGGTTCTGAAGTCAAAGCGAAAGTTTGTGGAGTGTTTTACATCCTTTGAACAAAGATCATCAGAGATTCAGTGCCAATATCCGTTCTGTAGGGCATCTGAACTTGAGGCTGCAGGACCTTCAAAGCATTCTACCATGTCTAAGTTAGTTAAAAAGAGCAAACGCCACAAAGTTTGTAAGAAGACCAAGACTTCGCAACTTTCCACGGGAGTTAAGCGACCTTTGTCCGGGGAAAACCAGACAAAGTCCCGGTATTCAGCGCATTTCATCAACGAAATCGTGAGGTTGATGTTAGACAACGCTACCATATGGAATGTAGAAATTCTTACTAAACTCGTTAAAACCAAACAGCTCCGATCTAGTCTAACTAAAGAGTTAATACTCAAACTCATAGAAAAACGGGATACCCCTCTGTTGCAAGCCCTGGTAAACCACTCTAAAAACTTGGCAGAGCGCCATATCACTGCCATTCTCTCAGTCATTCTATCCGACCCTGTGTACTCCGGTCCAGCCACTGTGGACGGTCAAGACAAACACGATCTGGACCACATTCTAACCATCATCCTATCCCTACCCTTCGAACAGGGTGTCATGAAACGTGCTCTGAAGCCCATCACTCCCAACCAAGCTAGGGTTCTCCTCACTTTCATCAACGAGAAGCTCCTCAATTCCTCATCCTCCTTGGGACAAGTGGTGCAGTGGTGTGATGTCTTGGTGGAAGTGTACTTTGCATCGCTGCTACAGGAGGGAGATTTGGTGAGGAAGATTTACAATGTGGTTAATCAGCATATTCACTCCTGCAAGAGTCTCTTCTCACTCAATGAACATTTGTTCCGGGTGAAACATTCTAGAAAGTTTAGAAAATGATTACTTGCCGGACTGAACTTTTTATCAATCATGTCATGACTATTGACCAGGTTTTTGATTTGGGACGATGGTAGGAGGATTGATTTATGACTAAAACAATTTGATCAAGTTGTATGTGGAAAGGAAATTGTGACATACGATTATATCAGTCATCAGAACTCTCAGTCTATGAACTTATGAAATGAAAATAATTCCATCACGAAGCGCCCTAAAAATAAATTCAACGCCAAAAATGCCAAATTACACCTTAAAAGATGCCTGGAATGTTTCTTTTTATCCCAAGTTGTTGATCGGATAAGACTGTTGTTAAAATTTCGTCATGATTTAGAATTAGATGTTATTCGCTGAGTTACAACAGTACCGTTAATTGTTTTAACTTTTAATCCGGCCGTTTATTTGTCCCCTTGTTTCCCTTGGGTTGATGGAGCAATCTTCATGCTAAATAGGCCTTTTGGAAGTCCCAGTGTTCTTAGATCTTAAATTATTTTTAATATTCGTGTATTTATGGGAAATAGATTTTGACTATTTTTATGGTGCGCGGTAATTTATTTTCATTTAGGATACATACAAAAATATATTTCGTTTTATTCGCTGTTCTATCTCCCATATATTTTCCTCAAATCAAACCACCAGTGTCCAGACATAGTGATCAATCATATAAATCTTTGAAAATGCCAGACATTATGCAGAGCTCACTGATATTTTGCACAAATTCCACTTCCAGATAATTACTTGAACCACTCATCCCGTCCCTTCCTAGCAGTCATGGCTCTGGTGGTGTCAGCAGTAGGATTGGGAGACGAAGTGACAGCACCCAATGACAACACTTCCCCCTCCCCCTCGGCTGAGAACGTGGTGGCAGAGATAGAGAAACCTGCTGTTGTCAAGGAGACAAGGGAGTTTAACAGCAAGGAACCCCGTCTCGTACAAGTTACTAACCTCAGGTGGGTTTAGACTTAGTGGTTGGGGAGAGGGGTTTACTCGGATTAGAGTAGGTCCAACTCACTTTACTTTGAGTGATAGATTTTTTGTTCATTTCCAGGCATCTAATAGACAACCGGGCTATCGTAACCCTCATCAATCATTTCAGCACTAAAGCAACAGACAAGCAGATAGAAGATTTGTTTCAACAGATTGGAGAAGTAGCGCACGTGGAGATATTTCCCAAAGACAAGTGAGTAAAACATAGTAAATATCAAATTCTACTTCTAGAGTTCTTGGAGATTCTAGAAAATATCAGTATTAAGCTGGAAAGTTCTAAATCTAATGTTAAAATAGATTTTATAATTAGCTCTAAAGCTATATGACATTGGATTGGTTCAAGTGCAATCCCGGTGGCAAGTTGCGTCGAATGCAACGCTTCTAATAGAAACAAACAGGTAAATATTGGGTATCAAAATAGTGGGTCGTGGGCGTGGGAGATCTCGGTGTTTAATTCCACCTACGCTTCAGCAAGTGAAAGTACGGGATATGGATCCTAACCTCTTCTTCCCATGATGTTTAAAACGTCAAGCGATACGTGAATAACTGATCCCCCCTCATTTAATTGATTTGATATGCTATCAAACTACTGTTCACGTTGCTGTGACTGTGTTCACTAATACCGCCCCCCCTATTGAAACTTCCGGATTGATGTTACTATTACAAAGTTGATATTACTAAGTTACGATGTTTTCATTTTTGGGTAACTGTATGTTTCCCCGAGTTGCGCGGAAACTATTCCCCCGAAATTCCGCTGTTAACGCCTGTACGCAGCCTGAAATTCCGGGACAGTATTTTCCCACAAAAGCCAAGAATAACGGGAAACCCACGGAATTCTTGGACCCTCCAGATTTCTCTGGCTTTCATGGAATTCCTTAACCATGAACCATCATTATTTGAATTACCTATTATTGCCTAAATGTACCCTGGAACCCCATAATGTCCCCCTGGAATCCCCTAACACCCCGCCCTGAAATCTTCTTGTATCTCATGAATCCTCTCTTATCCCCTGGATCCCTGGAAACCCCCGATTCCCCCGGAGTTATTACCCCCCCCCCCCCCAAAAAAAACCTTGCTAACTGCTCTTCTCTCCAAGAATCGTAACAAGTACGGTAACCTTGTAGGGTACATTGAGTTCAGTCACCCGGCCCATGTCAACATAGCCCAGCACCTGACCAGCACCGTCTTCATTGACAAACCCATCGTGGTTTTCCCAACCTGTGAGTATACCATAATTTAGAGAATTATTTGGGGATGTTTGGAATGACCGAAAAGGGTCAAGGAACATTTACGATGACAGTTTGAAGTACAGTTTTGTGTGCGCGGCGTAAAGATATATAAATAACATGTCTGTACGCCGCGCAAACTTACGTTCGAAATGCCACTGTTAGTGTTGGGGTTAGAATGTAGATATGGGTAAAGGATGTCATATTACTAGTTTTCCTACGATTTTCTATTATAAGAATCCGCTGATTCTGTGAATTGATGAAATAACGGAAGCGATAATTGTTTCAGCTTGTGTCACCCCATCAGATCCGAGACTCTTTGGACCACTTTTATCGAGCCATTACGGCAAGATTATGTCGAAATTGACTTCGTATTCATTCATATTTCATGTTAAATGATTAACTAATCCCCCCTGAATCTATGAACTAATCAATCATAGAATGGTAAGTATCGGTAATCAATAAGTTTCCGAGTGGGTCCTTTCTGAAACAGACTTAAGTCGAAAAAAGTGTTTGAAATCAACACTTTACTTAAGTCCGTTTTTTAATTTAAGTCTGTTTCAAAAAGGACCCCAAGTTTCCCCCACCTCTCTTCCTCGTGCCCCCATCTAACTACCATTCACACCTCAGCTACGATACCTTCAGAGTACGAGGTGTTGCAACTGGCTGCCGCTATGTCAACCTCAAAGCAAGACGCGCTGACTGCGGAGTTGGAGGGAGGAGAAAAGGTCAAGCAGCTCGTTCAGACCATCGCTCCTACTATTCCCTCTCATATTGCTAACCCTGTCATAGGGAACAAGCCCCAACCGGTAAGAGTACTATAGCTCCTACTATTCCCTCCCATATTGCTAACCCTGTCATAGGGAACAAGCCACAACCGGTAAGAGGGAGAATCAGTGAAGAGGAAACTTAGAAGAAAGTGAAGATATTCATGTCGTGTCGATCATTCGTGCATCAAAAGTATCGTTTTCGATAGCATGATCGATGATTTATTCTATTCATGAAACTCTCTTCTCTTTCAGAATCTGTTGGTTGCTGGGCTGAGTCAGACAAAAGAGCTGTGTGATTCGAGTCAGAAGGTCCCACACAATGTGGTGATCATTGCATCAACTGGAGTTCCAATGCCAAAACCTCCCTCAAAGCTAAGCGAAGGTAGGTTGCAGATCTTTTCTTACAATTTCATAAGCTTATGTTGAAGTGGAACAACCATCATGCCTAAATATCACCGAGTTCAAGGAACTGGAAAGTTTCTGTCGATATTTGCTGATCATGATAATATTTCCCCTTGATTCCCTCTAGCATTACCGTGACCTGTTCTACATGCGCGGCTTTTTCATACGCAGGATAATCGTGCGATCCTCACTGCCTGTAAATTGCATACTGTGAGCCGCGCACGAAAAGCCGCGCATAAAAAAGCCGCGCACATGGGATTTCGACATATACCTATAATCCCCCGAAGATTTCAACCCGCAAAAGGAGCGTGAGACCCGCAGGACGGTGTTCGTAGACAACCTGAACCCGTACCTCACAGCGGAGCACATCCTCAACTACTTCCAGTTCTGTGGGGATATCAGATACCTCAGGATAGGCGGCGACTGGATGGACAAAAGGAGGTACGGCATGGGATCGGGAAATGGGCGGTTTGGTTCATCAATTCACTATTTTAAGCTATAATTATGACTTCAATTTCACTTATAATTCTTTTTTCAATTTACTCGATTGGAGTATTAGCCCCTTCATTATTATCATGAACATCTGTTTTTCAGCATCGATCCCTGATTGAAGAACTATATTTCATTTCAGCTCTTGATAAGGAATTTACAGGGACTCAACTGCCACGTATGGAGTCATGCAGTCAAATTCCATGCCTGCAATTCGTGCAATTTGATAGCAATTATACTCATTTCCGAATTTCGTTTGTTCTTTGCCCCCCCCCCCCCCAGAGCCATCGAGGTCAATTTCTAGGAGGCAAAAAACTTACCAAATACTCATCGCTATGATGATCGCGCGGCGCAGTATGATATTGATATAATTTGGCAATTTCAAATTACCCCCCAATTATTATTTTAGTTGAAGTAAAACCAATCTTTGGATACGTTTTTAGCGTTCCTTGCAATCTCCCTCCATAATAACGCCTGATCTGTCCCAGGTTTGCATTTATTGAGTTTTTTGACCTCGCATCAGTGGAAGTAGCCCTACAGTACGATGGAGCAGATTTCTGCAACATGCGGATACGAGTTACTTACAGCAGGCACTGGGTCGGGAAAGTGATGAGGAAAATTTTTCTGAATTTGATTGTTTATGCTCCAACGTTTTCTAGGAAGTACAGACGGTTACAGATTGTTCCAGAGTTCCTCAGAGGAACATCCTCTATCTGAAGCCCTGAAGGGTGTTTTTGGGAGCTGTACAGAAATGGAGGCACACAATTCTTGTTTTATTGGTTTAAACTTTAACCATTAACAAATTTCAATGCTCACATTGCTACTCTCTCGCAGAAAACCCCCAACCAAGCAGTCAGAGGCTGAGGTCGCCAGGGATCTTATCATGCAGAAGTTGAGAGATGCTCAGGCTCAGATTGATAGTGCTGTCAAGGAAGGTATTCTGCTTTTTGCTGGCTTTTTTTGCCCCGCACATACAACTTGAAAATATTCCTAAATCTATTGCACTCTTCGCAAATGGTGGATAAATAACTACCCTCAGGGAACTACCCTTGGCATGGGAACTTTACGCTACAAAAGAGCTATTCGCCCATTTTGATTTTGAAATATCGACTATGTTAAACGCCGTCTCGTTCCCTGTCAGACTCGGTCGATGGATATCATCACTCACTCACTCCTCTACTCAGATTCAGTTCCGCCTCCCGATGCGGGATCCCCGAAGAGCAAGCGATCTGGTAGCAAATCACGACGAAGAGATAGGTCACGTGATAGGTCAAAGAGATCACGTGATCGGTCCAAGACGAGGAAGAAGAAATCACGACATTCGTCCAGAGAGAGGTGGGTTCTAAAAAATTTTGCCGCTCTCAAATAAGATTAAGACTGCTTTTTGTTCTTCAGACTTTTGTTTCCAAGACTGCTTTTTGTTGTTCACTGACAAATTTTTTTTAACATTTTGATCGAAAGGTCGAAATCTCGAGAACGGAAATCATCCCGAGATCGGAATGCTCGGTCCAGATCCCGAGAAGCGAAGAGATCCCGATCAAGGGACAGAAGATCCAGATCCCGAGATAGGAAGGCGCGGAAACGATCAAGAAGCAGAGATAGATCCAGGAGGCATTGAGAGGAGGGAAAGTATTGTTAAAACGTTTCACTGAAGTTCCAAAGTTCGAAAAGTGACTTACCTGATAATTTATTTATTGTAGAATTTATCCTCTTGAACTCTCAATCAGTTCACCCGGTGTTATTTTCATATCCACTTTAGACATATCCATGCAAGTGGTATACATTCCTGTATTTGCCTGACGTTTTCAGGCCACCATTCTTTAAGCTCACTGCCTGCGGTAGGCTTGCGCGCCTGAAAGCGTCTGGCATTTCTAACTCTATATTAGCTCAATATTTTCTACCTTTTCTAAGAACTAACAAAATCTCTGCGCCCCATGAGATTCAGATACTGATACTGGTCGTTTTACTTGCCAGACGTTGCCTGGGGGCCAGGCAACGCCTGGCAACGTTTTACATGGCTGGGATAGTTTCCCAGAGTTCAGGAGTTGTGACTGTTTGCGCTGTATAAATGTTAAACCTAAAGGAAATTGACTTCATGGTGGTGTATGGCATGGCACCTGCATTTGCATCGTTGTCCATCGATCAATCGATTATTTCGTGATTTGAAAGAATTAAAATCCATCTTTTAAATTAAGCAGGGTGAAGAAGTGGGACTGTGAACAGACGTTTGAAGTTTAACCGTATGTGTCAGTGTAGTTTCCAACCTTCCACATATGATATTTGTGGCGTGAGGCGGTGAATCTTCTTTTTTAGGCGTTGAAAATGAGTGGATGGATTTACCGGTATCCTGGTTTCCCGACCTTTTGAGGCGCGGCGTAATACGCGCGACTGAAAAGGTCAATACACTACGGCACCATGAGTAAGACTAAAAAGTCACATCAATATGTGCGCTGTGTATGTCAATGCAGCGCGCATGTAAAATTAAAAAGCTTAAGTACCATTTGCAACTGTTGCCAGACGCCTGGCCCTTGTTTTGAATCAAATAGATTTATTCTAAATAAGACCCTCTGAGTCTGGGCGCGCACGGAGGAAGCCAGGCAACGTCTGGCAGTGGCAATGCAAACGCAAGTCTGTTGAATTTAAGCCCCTCCTTAGGCAATGGGCTCACGTTGATAATAAGAAATCGTCTGCTATTTGAAATTGAATAATCGTCAATCGTGTCCTGCAGTTTATGTTTATGATTATTTTGACAAGATTTAAGTTTTGTTTTCATTTTGTTTCGTAACGGTGGCGTGTCAAACTCATATGTGCGCGGCTTTTCAATGCGCGGCGTTATTGTGCGCGGCTTACAGCCTGTAAATAACAGGCAGCAAGCCGCGCACGATTACGCCGCGCATGGAAAAGCCGCGCACATATGAGTTCGACACGCCCCTGTAAACATTTGAAATTAGGTCCAAACTCAACTCGTGGATGATCGTGTGCAGCTTTTACTTCCTAAGCCCGCATAGCTACAGGTGCACTGGTGCAGTGTGTGTACGCGCCGCGCGAGCCAAACAGGGCTTTGCTAAACACGTATATCCCTGTCTGCGCGGCGCGCTTCCCGCGCGCGTACACACACCTATGCGGGCTTAGGAAAACAAAAGTCAAAAAAATATACGTGTTTAGCAAAGCTCTTACATACGGTGTGCTTTCATGCGCGGCTCACTCGCTGTCGACGGACGTTGCCCGTCTATTTCTTCTGACTGGATGGCAAAGTGACGTAGCGCCGCGCGCGAGGGTAGGGTATGGTAAAATCCTACGAATTTCCATGACCTTACTCAATGTTATACGGAGCCTTATTTTGCGCGCGCAAGCGCGCCTCTTCAGAGAAGCGCGCGCGAGCTTGAACAAACAGGGACGCGTAACATGTCACATGTGGTAATCATGACCCTGGCTACGCGCACGGAGGGCCTGGTTAGGGTATTTGAATTCAGCTAAAACTTCTCATCATTCACAATTTACGACGACTAGTCGACTAGATAAAGTAGAACAAAAAATTAGCAATTGATAATGATATGTAATTAATTCAAATGCATTCGATAAACCATGTTTGCACATGGAACGAGGTATTTCGAATGTATGATTGGAATGTTACAATTCTGCATTGTATTTATTATTTTGATACTTCGCTCTGAAATGTCTGACTTCGTTCATTGACCATTGTTGTTCTATATGGTGTAGAATTAGCTAAGAATTATACGTTCAATGTTTCTTGTTCCATCGTTCACATGTGCTATTTTAATTTATTGTTATGTGTTAGTGTGTCCAATGCCCCAATAAGCAATTTCATGGAATCCTGTTTTTTGTATTTCAAGGTTAACTGTTTTTCCTGTTTGGAAGGACAGCAAATTTCCCCCAAATATGCAAATGGATGTTTAGTTTGTGTAGCTTTCTTGCAGGTTCAAATTATTGTTGATACTATTTTGTCTGGTACCATTTCAATACCCTAATTGAAAGCATTATGGTATTGGTACAGCTTCTTGAGCCCTAGATGAAAGATAGTGTAAATTTCTGATTCAAATCATAAATTTATGATGTTTGAGTTTTGTTGGAGTTGGGGACTGGGTGTAAAATTTCTGGCCAGAACTAGTTAATTATTTGTTTAAGGATAATGGTCAAAATTTTGAACTATATAGGCTAGGAGTGTGCATATCATACTTTTATGGCATTTAATCAAGTAGAATAGTGGTGAATATTGTATGTGTTAAATTCCTTTATTGAAAATTGTTTGTTTTACTGCATCAATGGTCAATCATATCAAATATTTAATTACTTAATTACTTTACTTTGATAAGTCAATTCTTTATCAGTGCCACTTTTCTCCAGATGTAAGATATCATTTTGAACATGAACTGAAAAGAAAATCTACAGATGGAGCTGCTCCAGGCAGCTTTACTGCTTCTTTTGCTTGGCATAAGTTCATGTTAGTAGCACTCTATGACTGCATCACTATCAATTTACTTATTCATGTTCATTTTACAACTTTACAAATCTTTTGCAGATCCTTGTGGAAACCATCTTCTTAATGTAGCATTTTCCAGGTCGAGATCGACTACTCAAGGATCATAGGGGACAGGAGTTTGTGATAGGATTCCCTCAGCAATATCTTAGCTCTGGATCCCTAGACATCTATATTGCTAGTAGAACACTTTCAAATGTGTCTATCGCAGCTGATGATTACTCTGAGAAAATTGTGGCAGAGCCAGATGTGGTCACTCATGTATCTTTACCTAAGAGACTTTTGATGAGCATTGGTAAAGAGAGTAAGGGCATTTTGCTGAAAAGTGATGCTGATATCGCTGTATATGGTCTGAATCAGATCAGGCGAACAACAGATGCATTTCTGGCTCTACCCACTGACATTCTTGGTACCAAGTATTTAGCTGTTGGGTCAGGTCGGTCTGGAGATTTAGGGTCACAATACCTAAACATATTATCAATCATTGCAGTTAAGGATAATACTACTGTGAAAATCACTCCTAAAACTAGGTTATTAGTAGACAAGATGGGCTCTCCTGGGGCATACCATCAACATGATGAACCATTGACAATAACTCTGAATAGCTTAGAAACATTCACTGTTAGAAGTGTTGATGAAATCACTGGCTCCCTAATAGAATCTACCAAAGTAGTATCTGTGATATCAGGTCATGAGTGTGCATATGTTCCTGATCCAATTCGGTACTGTGACCACCTCATAGAACAGGTTACTCCAATCAGCACTTGGGGAACTCACTTTGCTGTGGTTCCTTTGGCCACAAGAAGAGGCATCAACTTCATGAAGGTACGTACTGCAAACTGCCCTGATATGATAGGCATTCCTTTCTTAAATACAATTCTTATATTGAAATTGATTTGAGAAATTGGATGGTTTTGAAACAGTTTCTGAGATAAACTTTTATGAGATAAACTTTCATGACATCATTTCATTTGCAGGTTATAGCAAGTGAGGATAACACCTGGGTGTTTGTCAATGGCAACATCCATCCAACCTGCTCTGCCCTTCCCATGGGAGGGGTGTGCAAAATCAAAGGGGACTCTGGTAAAAACTATGAGATAAAAACTTCATCACCAGCATTGCTGGTTCAGCTTAGTACAGGTGGGTGTTACAAAGTTGTGAGTGAAATTCTATGGTGATGACTGATAGGTATTATATCGTACTTTAGTTCTACATTCTAAACTTAAAACTGTCACCACTTTCATGCTTCTAATTTGTGAAATTCAACACAATGTTAATCACACTTTTGTGTGTTGGAAAATCTAATGTAGCAGCAAATTTGCGATTTATTCTAAAATTAGAACACCCTTTTGTAGGTAGTGAGGAGGATGGAGTAGAGGCAGCTGATCCGTTCATGATCATTGTTCCACCAATAGAGCAGTTCACAAACTCCTACTTAGTAACAACACCTGGAGCTGAACCTATTGCATTCACCAACTACATCAATATTGTGGTGGAAAAGGCAGAAGTGGAGGGCATCAGAGTGGACCATAAGCCTGTGAGTTTGCTCTGCTCAATGTCTTAGTTGAACTATTGCACTGTGTTCAATGTCTTCTGTCTTATTTTGTTCAATTTTGTTCAGTATCTCTACCACTTCAAAGTGCATGAAATTTATATTTTCAAGATTCGATATTTTGTGCTTCTAACTAATATAGAAACTTCATCCCCTCCCAGGTTGAGAATGTGGAGTGGAGTGATGTCCCAGGCACTGATCTAGTTGGAGGGAGTGTCCCTGTCAGCATAGGTTCCCACTTCCTCTACCACACTAACCCTGCTGTGAAGTTTGGTATTGCTATTTACGGTTGGGACAGACATGACTCCTATGGCTACTCTGGCGGACTACAGGTGGGTTGGGAACAGTAAATTTTAGCTTTGAAGTATCAGGATTAATGAATTTAATCAGCAGTTTTTAGAGGTGTTGTGCTAAATAAGCTCTGATGTGAGAATCAGAC
Source organism: Beroe forskalii (assembly GCA_011033025.1). Classification (NCBI taxonomy): domain Eukaryota; kingdom Metazoa; phylum Ctenophora; class Nuda; order Beroida; family Beroidae; genus Beroe; species Beroe forskalii. The sequence continues at coordinate 6,321 of WFMF01000795.1, read as the reverse complement.
ATTCTTTGCTAATTGTGAAGCAACAGTGAGCGTTATCATAATTCTTTGAGTTCGTGGTATTGATGTTTTGTTGCAAAGTAGCCAAAATTTGAATACATTATCATATTACTAAGCATTGATAAGAAATAATTGAATTATAACACCAGTAATGTCATTAATATGAATGGTATTTCTGTTATCTTTAAATTCTCCAGAGTTCAAAATTAAATAAAATCTTACTATTCCTGCACCAGGCCCGTCGTCCAGCATCGAGTACCACACCCGTTACTAATGAATGCTCACAACTTAATTTCTAACGTTATAAGAACATTAAATTTGTGGCGGATAATGCTACATTGTAATCAAAATAACTGTTTTGCACATTCATAATTGTGCACCATGGTGTTTAAATCAGGATTATGTTACACAAAAGATTTATATAATTATGACAGATGTATCGCATGATAATGTATGATAATTTAAGTTCATAGAAATGAATGAATTTCAATAAGAATGTTCTCCGCGACAGTCATGGCGTCTGACAGATTTCAAGCTTATCTTAACGCTACTGGAAACCACATTTATATTTTTCGCTCACAAAAATAGGCTATTCGATTCCACCAATTCAACATTATAAGCCATGATTATGACATCACTCTCAACGCAGCAACGGCCTTATTATTTTGTTCTTGCGTTTTTCGGATTATTTTTGTGATAAACTGTGCTGTAAATTTCATGTACCCGTCTTGGGTTCTTATACCAAAGCTCTGTATCCCGGTTCCTAGTTTATTACTAGTGAGAAAGCACTCTAGTGTGCATAGTGCGAAATTTCAAGCGAGAAATTACATTCCAAAATATCGTAAAACTCCCAGAAAATATAGTGTAATTCACTTGAAAGTTAGTAAAGCTGCTCAGGGGATATATTGTGTAGTTTTACAAAATATCTGCAATACTCACACTCACACACTTTCTGAGTCACTTTCTCAGTCTCACTTTCGCCACCAGGTCTACTGATGATCCAGAGACTCCTGCTGCTGCACAGAATGCACTGAAATATCAAGTTTAGATATTTGCAGGAGGATTGTGGGCGGTACCATGAAACGCCAGCTATATTTGTATTGGGTGCTGACAGCTATGTATATTATATACGACATCTGCACGTTTGTTGCTGAAGGATTTGTTGCAGATTTTAACACATACTTGCAGCATATTATATTGACTTAATCCGGGAGGGTTTGGTTGGAATTATATGAATTCACCGGGCATCATCTGCAAATGAGCCTGGAATGGGAGATAATCTGCTAACATATCTTAAAAACTCCGCAAAATGTAACTTTACATCAATACAGAAATTATCCTGAGCCATATATAAAGCATTGTTATCATTGAGCCAGTTATTATTGAAGTTTAGAATATAACAATACGACCGCCGATAAGTAGTTAAGATCGCAATGTTTTAAACATGATCTAAGAGAGTAAAATAGCAATGTCACTCATCACTTAAATTGCTAGATCATGATGTGCAAGTTATTATGTAGTTGCATGGTAAAATAATAATGTATTGATAGTATTGCAATATAACTACCGATAACTAGAGAAATTGTCTATAATGAACATGTTCATCTTGGATGGAAGTTTGTCTCTTGCACAATAATATAGTGCTTATCGATCAAAATGGTCTATTATTGCATGATATTCTCTGTAAAAGATTAAATTTTGATTAGATGGAACGAGGATAAAGATTACAGATCTTCACAAAATGGTTTAGTTGAAAGCCCCTGAGAATGGGGCATTAATAACCCCCTTTCTCTGTTGATATTCGTGATATCACAGAACTTAGTAGACTGCACTTTTGAGCCTATTTCCATTTGCCTCCCCTTGATAAGTTATAAGCCCTCTCTTCTCTCCCCTCAGTTGAACGTTGTGGGCCCGGAGGAGTGTGTGCCCTCGCACGGTACGCCCGGTGACGGGAGGGACAATGACTGTGACTTGAGTGTGGATGAGGAACTGTACAACAGTGTGGATGATGACCAGGATGGAAGAGTGGACGAGGTGAGTAGTTTATTTGAGACCAGGGAAGAATGGTCTATTGAGTAATTGTATTTATGAGGATACGGTTATTTATTCATGTCTCTAGTTATACGTGAGCGGGGAATTTTTTGAAATGTTCTGAAAAAATGGGCTAAAAGGATTATATTTCTACCAACTCAATATGGTTTGTATTGTGCCCTGTTTGATTCCTTATCTTATATCACTAACATTCCCCCCTTTTCTCAGGATCTGGCTGGTATTCTAACCTGCAGTCTCACTGGTGCCCGAACTCTCCGTACCTTCACATCAGACACTCACCTCCTGACTAACCAGTGTGAGGAAGTGTTAGCTGAGTCTTGTGAGGAGAAGAGGTGGTGGGAGGAGAGGTTCAGCATCCGAACTGCACAGGTATTTAGAAATCATACTGAAATTTGGATTTAAAATGTATTATGACGCACGATCTCCAATTTTCTCAAAAAAGTTCAGCAAAGTGAAATCCGATGACCCATGATAAGAAGATGGATTTCAAACCGAAAAAAATAATTTATGGACTTATGGACGAATAGATTACATTCTTCCTCCTGCAGAGAAGTATCTACGGAGTGAGTGGCAGGAGTTTTCTCCTCTCCCACAACAACCTCAAAAATACGAGGCTACCCTGGTCTGGTGGTGGAAGTGAACGGAGAGAGGGTCAGGGGCTTTCCTGTCATGCTCCCAGGAGGCAGTTTCATCACCAAGGTTAGTGGGGATTGCTATTATCTGTTGCTTTACATCTTTCAACTCTTCGTTTCCCGACTTCACAGGGATTCTCTGTAATGATGACTTAAAAAAGTCTCCTGAATTATCTTCCACTCTACCTTTCGTGTTCTCACTTTATCTGCAATACCAGAACACAGAATTTTGTTATGACCCCTAAAATCCCCTTTTCCCACGACCCAGGATGGATTCAAGGTGTTCATCCAGCTTCAACTCCCTGTCTGTGACTGTGACTTACGACAGCTCTGGGAATGTCGCCGTTCACATTCCAGAAACTCTAAGGACTGCTGTCTGTGGAATGTGTGCTGCTGAGAATGTGAGTTTTTAAGTTTTTAGACGGGTTTTGTGATGCTCTTACCGGCATTTGCGGGGTTTGTTTTTTCTGAAAACACAATAACCCAAGTCACAAGTTACATCATTTTTAAAACAGTTCGAACAGGTATGCCCATTTTTGATTATAGCTATGGCTATACCTTATCTTATCTCTACTTTCAGAATGGGGGCAATGAATTAGAGAAATGGGTTGTTCCCAAAGACGACCATCTCATTATCTCTGACACGGTTAGTGATAACGAGATAGCTGTTAACTAGGGTTCCTTAATAAGTTGAAAGTGCAGTATTGATATCCCTTGGGAGTTGCATAGCAAAAATATTATTCGACAATAGAGAACTACGGCAACGTAATAATATTTTTGTCTCAGATAATTATATTCAACTCAACAAACCTTTCTAACTCTTTGCTATACAGGAGGAGTGTCGTAGACTTCCTGCGGAGGAAAGACAGTGTAACCTTGGGGATAAAGTTATCAGAGATAAGTGTAGAGTGTTCTACCCTAACCAGGGCCCTTTCGTGGAGGCTTATCCCATTGTAGACAGGTGAAAACCCGCAATTCCGTGATTTACTGCCCCTCAAATTCCAAATCTCCTAGTCCCTAATCCTTTTTAATTAATTTTTCACGCTCCAGATCCCAACAACGTACTTTTACCCTCCCTCCCCCGCAACCCCACATACGCACTCCATACTGGCCTGTCCCGGCCCCTTATATCCTTCACACCCTGGCATTAACACCTCCTCCCCGCAGGTCCCCTACCAAGAGATCTGCACTGATGAAGTGTGCTCCCACCCCTCCCTCCCCGGATCAGAATGCCCCTCAGTCCAGGGCTATGTGTCAGCTGCAGCCCTCCAGGGGATCACATTCCCTGGTCACGTGATACCGGAGATGTGTCAAGGGGGATATGATGAGGAGGTGTGAGGTGTATGAGGTGTACGGTGGGAAGATTGATATTAAGGTGAGAGGTAGGAGGATTCTCCACTGGAGATCGGAGATTCTTCAGTCTCCACCCGGTGCAAGAAACCTGATTTTGGGGTCAAAATTTTCATTATTCGAGCTACGCGTGGTCAAGAGTGCCGGACTTCAATCCAAATTCGTGGACATTTAGACTTATGTTGTGAGATACCAGTTGTTAATAATCGTCCACTCAAGTTGTACTATATCAGTACATTAACCAAGTTTAACTTCGACATTCTTAATATCGACTCTTTCGCGAATGTATCACAGCGTCACAAGTCACAACTAAAAGTAATTTCCCGAAGTGGTTCTAACACTGCACTAATTGAGCTAAACCGCTTGAACTTCGTATCCAATGTCCACATAAAATCTGTCATATTGGATAAAATAATAGGATCAGTACTGGAAGTCACGTTTTCTGCGGGGAAAATGAATTCTTCTGTACAATTTTTGGTTATTCTAAGGCTTCAGTTGTGTAGAAAAGCGTTTGGATGCTGATCGTCAAATCCTGATGTATTTTCCTCCAAGCTTCTAAGCATCGTGATTCATGTGTCACATAATATTATTGCATACTTATGATGCACATTGACATTCCTACTATATGAAACCCGATAATTTGTTCTATATTTGCCGTCATTCCCGATCAAAGAACTTTCCAGAAAAACTGGAGTAGGAATCCCCGCCTCAAGCGAAAAATGTGTCAAATTTGACACGATCTTCCGTCTTATATCAGGAGTCTTGAGGCTGCTCGGTATGAAACTTACAGGCTTCAGAGATGTAGAAAACTCTGAAGTCACAGTTGAAATGAATATAATTATTCCTACATGAAAATTAGTACGCAGAGTTTTGCATAAAAATTTAGGTATGTTCGTTGATTAAATGGCTTCAAAAATTAGAAGTACTTTTAACTTTTATCAATAAGAACTTTGATTGGTGGCGCCGTTTCAAAACTCAAAAGATGCGTTTTGTTATCAATTATTAAAACTCCGTGTAAATGGGAGACCGGATAAAAAGAAATTGTATAACACCTAGATTCACAAAGAACTTGGAATGTAACGCAGAGGTAAAAACAAAGAATGACTGGCAACTTTTCCAACAACCAACACACTGTCTGGATCCATTTTTAACGGAAAACACACACCCTGGAAATGAACCATACAGAAGATTTCCTATCCTTATAAATAACACCTTAAAATCCTCCGCAGACGTTTGCGCGGCACGTTGTGCACGTGGGCGCAGAGTGTGAGTACACCCTTCTCTCTCCCTGCCCATCCTCTTCTAAAGAGGGGATGTTTGGAGTGGGGGTTAGTGTCTTGGTGCTGAGGCAGAGTGATGGAAACTACGCGATACAGTCTGTCGCTATATCCATGGACGAGAAGGTGAATGCCAAATTCGGCAATATTCGATGTTCATCAATGGCATCAATGTGAATAATACAAGTGATGATTTGGATGATCAAATCCATCTATTAACTAACGAAAAACCATAAGATTTATACCTAATGACGCCACTAGTTTACTCGTGTGTTTCGCAGGTACTGAGAATAACCCAGGAAGCAGCTAGTTTTGACGGAAAGTGGATACAGTTCCTACCTCACTTCATGAGGGACGGAAAAGTCAAGATATACCAAGAGGTAGTAACTTGAGTTTTTCTAACTAAGTGTTATGGGGGGTTAAAATCGCGTTTTTCGGCTTAAAAACTGCCCTTTTTCGCCCCTTATTGGGCGTAGATGTCTCATGGGTGGTCAAATAGAAGTGTATCTGGTCATAAATCATGCGCCTGAAACCACTGAACCAATGATATTCGCCAGTTTTCCTTTGTTTTCCTGTAAAATCCAAAAAACCCTATTTTTACCTCTCAACACAGAGATCCATGCCGGTCTTCATTTTTGAGGCACCCAAGATCCGAGTAAACTTACTAGTTAACTCATGAAATTTTGCAGGTCAGTACAGTAATTTGATCCAACTAAGAAAATGCTGGTTTCAGAATTTGGAATTTCGGCCATTTTCACGATTTACAGCCTCTTAAAAATCCCGTTTTTGGCCTAAAATGAACTTCTCTGTCTATAATTGTCCACAAGGACCAAAAATTAGGCTGAAAACTGCTTTTTCCCATGTGACTGCCTTCCAGAGAGTGTACTAGAACCAAATAATGATGCATTTATACACAGAGTTTTCCCCAAGTCCAATTGTGTCAGAGTATTTTCTGAATTTTGATCAGTATCTCAGGGGGGGGTCGTCTAGTAAACTTACTAGTTAATTTCATT
>WFMF01000794.1:0-37165 GCA_011033025.1 Beroe forskalii | reverse complement strand
GGGGGCCCCTTTTTTTAAAAAAGGGGGGGGGCCCCCCTTTTTCCCCCCAAAAAAACCTTTTAAACCCCCTTTTCGCCAATTTAAATTTTTCGGTTTTCTTTTTTTTTTCCAAATGAAAATTTTTTCCCTGAAAACCTTTTAAATGCCCCCCCCCTTTGCACTTAAAAATTTTTATCTTGAAAAATATATTTTGTAGTATTTTGTGCACGCCTTGAACAGGAAAATTGAGTTTATTAATCAGTTTCGTGAAATCACCGAGGTATGGTGAAGATAGTTGGTTGCTGGTTCTTGGTATTGAGGAATTCTGCCGATTCTCCCTTATTTAGGACAATTAATACCGTGCTCTTGCCTGGAATCCCAGGGATAGCCCGGCATATACCACACACTGTATATTATAGATCCATACACACATGTGCTAGCTCAATCTCTCTCTCTCTCTCTCTCTCTAGTCTTTCTTGTACTATCATTACGAGAGTTAGCTAAGTGTTTAGAACTAATGGCTTGCTCTCTCTCATACTTCCCTCCTCACCACTTTGTATTTAAATATAGTTGCTTGTTTTTGTCCGCCACTTATACCCGTATACATTGTAGCTTTATATAGATATATCGTGAGCACGAATAGATATCCGTGTTTTTCTCTACACTTGGTATCTGACATCTTCCTTTACTCGAACATAGCATTGTCCGTTGTTCGCTGTTTTCATATATCAGATTAGAATACAGGATCGCAGATGAGCGTTAGCCCTCTTAAACGAGTGATATGCCAAAACTATCTATACTAATTTTAGAGCCGGCTCATTAAAGCTCGGCCTGTTTAGATTTATGTACCTAATGATTTTTCAGATCGCCTTCTGTCTTTGTGCTCATAGTATGCATGAACGTAATGAAATTATGCGTTAAGAAAGGTGAAAGACACTCGAATACTGATCGTAAAACAGAACTTTTCCACTTTAATCTCTTGCTGATCACTTGTTAGCCAATGCGTTGACTTACCTACTGTTTCCACTGTTTCACTAGCTCTAGAACTCACTGTCCCCTTATTCCAGGCAGCAAGTTGTATCCGAGTTAAACCATGGTGAACTCTCCCCACTTGATGACCAAGATACCGACTTCTCGTGTGTAGCGAGCCCCTCTGTTGGCCAGGCTTACCGTATGAAACTACTAGACGAGCTCAGAGACTCCCTTCCTTCGTCCTCTGAAACGTTCAGCAAACTTGAGGAAGCGCGGGACAAACTCACGTCCTCCCTGCACGACTTCACTGAACGCCTGAACAATGAGCCCCTGTCGAGTATCTTGTCCGAGCAAGCCACCAAGGTGTCGGAGCAAGCCAGCATAGAGGCAGAGGAAATAGTGGAGCAAGTAACGGGTACCTTGGAGGAAACCCGGGAAGCGATCCAGAACATCACTCAGAACATTAGTGCGCGCCTGATTAAGCCTCCTGAGCCAGGAGTAGCCCAGGCGATACCGAGTCACGAGCCTAATCACCACCATGTGGACATAGCGCTCACAGAAGACATCATTTCACAGAACAGGAAACGAGACACGGAGGACGATACGGTCCTAGTTCCGCGTATTAAGGCAGCTGTCAGGCAGTTTAAAGCGGAAATAGACGCAGACGAGAGTGGGGACCCGCCCATATCCCTCGTGTCACGCAAAGCCATGGCCCGCATCGAGCAATTCATCAGGAACAAACGGGACAAGATGCAGGAGAAGATAGCCGGCAAAATCCCGGATAAAATCTCGGAGAAGTTTGATTTTGTGAAGGATATTTCGATTGTTGGAGGGAGTAAGAAGCGTGATGAGTCCATCATGGAGTATATCACGTCGAATGTTCCCAACTGTGACACCGAAGATCCGGAGTTGAAGGACATAATGCTCGATTCCGCGGGCACCTTTTACAACGATTCGTTCCTTGTCGATGACATAGAAATCGAGGATGAGGCAGTTCTGACAGCTAACGGCTGGACCATTGAACTGACACAGGATAACCTCCGAATGTGGAAGAAGGTGCTGGCCGAAGAGAACTTGTCGCTCTACAAGATATTCGGTAACTTTGACACTATCAGTGCCGTTGAGTTTTACAATGCCCAAGTTAACGACCAATACCGGTCAGTTTGGGATAAGTCAGTCAGCAGTTTGTACGTTGTAGACAACATCACGAATAACCGTGAGGTCATGTACTGGGCAACGAAGTTCCCGTTTCCGCTTCAAGATCGGGATTACGTTTTTGAGCGTACTCATTCGATGGACGCTTCTACTCTGAAGATAGTCATAGCGAACCGTTCCATTACGCACAAGTCAAAGCCGGAATCCACGAAGTTTGTTCGAGTGTTGAAGTACGGATCAAAGCTTGTTATACGAGGAGATCAAGACTTATACCAGGTTAGATTTAATCAGTGTACTGTGGGTGTGTCCTGTGAGCTGTTTTGAGGTTGTAGAGCGTTTTTGAAACTTACTTTTACAGGATAATTCTTCTTCACGAGCGAATAGTTTTTGAGCTGATTCTGCTCGTGATTTGCCCTCATGATATCTCACATCTACCTTTCGTGATGTGATATTTATTCTGAAAATGTAATAATTAGCACAGTATTTTATAGGTGACAGTGAAATATGCACAAAAGGTCTTCTTAAAATTGTTAGCATTTACGCTGGATCGAACCAATATAAATACACAATTTAAGCATTTTCCGTTTAGTTTTTCACGCGCGCACACGCCGCGCAATCTGTTTTCCGGTGAATGTTTCTTATTTCGGTGATAGACTTGGTGTTGCCAGTTACACAAATTTGTGAAAATCATAAGGAAAACCAGCCAAGCTCTGACATGAGAAGTTGGTGATTAGCAGCACTGACATTAAGATAGTTGAGACTACAGGACTTTCGGATGACTGTGCTGGTTTCATCCATTCGGTTTTCGCACTTGTTATAATTATGCTAAAAATAACGCTCTACTTCAGAAAGGGATGAGTTACTGCTTGACTTATTACGACGATTTTGGAATGCCAATCCCGAATCAAGTGAAAGATAAATTCGCTAATTCCAGTGAGTACTATGTTACAAATCTTATGTGACATTTATCTGTCGAAATATTTTCTATCGCTTGCATTACTTCCCACTGATGCACGATTGAGTTCCATATAACGATGATAATTGACATGCCGTTGAGGTTTAAGATGATAATTAAAGATCTCTCTTCGATAGTCGATAGTACTCAAAGAATTAATTTCGATGCGACTTAAATAATTAAATTCAATGAATGACTTAAAGAATTGATTATTTCAGAGATCCCTGACTTCCTGGATAAGGTGCACGGAGCCGCCCTGTACCTCGGAGCTACAGGCAAGCTGTACATCCCCTACCCCGAGGCAGAACCCCCGTCAGCTAAGAAAAGGCGATAATATTTTGTAATAGTTGGTTTAATACTACAATTATGCGCAAATGATTTTATTTTTCTCGATTTATACTGTAATATTAAAATAAAACATCGTTCTGTGTGTTAATTTATTTGTATCACATTATCAGATGTACCTGTGTTTCATTAAATCGTCTAGCCAAGGCATTCTTTATGGATTAAACAAGCTTTGATCGTCATTTTAATGACTGCCTCATGAAGCTAGATGCGGTTAAATATCTTATTTTATGATGAATTCCATTGATTAATTTGTATAATTTCCATTCTTGTCCGGTATTACATACATTGGCTACTTGCCAATATTGTATTTCAGGTGCATTTTTGATTAATTTTGATTCTTTCAGTCTCAGTTATGATATTTATATCGTACTTTTTGTTTCTGGTATTGTCCTTTTCCACATTCTAAATAATATCCTCATATTTACTAACATTTCGTTGAGTATGCCAGTCATAGGACGTGGTCGGGGTAAGTTTGTCCCCAAGGGCAAGCTCTTCAGTAGTGGAGGAAGCATTACTACCCGAGACCCACCACCGACCAACGGTCTGGGTGGCGCTAATGGCACAAGCTCCGGGAATGCGTGGGACAATGCTGCGAAGAACGGCGGGGGCGCCGCCCCCACAGTAGACGCGTGGGGTAACGTGCACAACGACACAAACACGGACAGGTTCGCAGACCCCGGCAAGGAGGTCGAGGTGAAGTTCCACGTTCTGAACGCTAACCTGCCCAGGATCATCGGCAAGGGAGGCTCCAACATCCAGAACATCATGGCTGAGTCCTCCGCGAACATAAACATCGAAAAGCGCGACGACGATGGCACCAAGACACCTGTTATTTTGACGGGTTCCCAGCTGAACTGCGACCATGCTAAGCGGATGATTGACGAGATCTGCATGAAGTTCGGTGGGATGTGTGACGATGCGGGAGGTGCTTCTAACGGCGGTGGAGGTGGGGGTTTCGGCGGTGCAAGTGACGGGCCCAGTGGAGAAGAGGATATCTGGATTCCTGAAGACAAGTGTGGTCGGGTTATAGGCCGGGGAGGGAGCAAGATAAACGAAATCCAGGACGACACGGGCTGCAATGTCAAGGTCCACGGCCGTGAGACGGCAGAGGACGGCAAGGTGATGGTGACGCTGACTGGCTCGGACAGTCAGAGAGCTAAAGCTAAGGGTATCATAGAGGGGCTCACTGCTGATCGCGGAGGAGGTGGCGGCGGCGGTGGCTTCTCCATGCCGAGCGATGCCGAGCCCTTGGAAATGTGGGTGGAATCTGGCAGACTAGGTAGAGTTGTGGGCAAGGGCGGCACCAAGATCAGAGAAATCCAGGACACCTTCTCAGTGCGTGTGGACATTCAGAAAGATGAAGTCAAGGACGATGACACTAAAGTGATTCTGACTGGATCCCCTGCCAACACCCAGCAAGCCAAGGACTATATTGACGATCTGACAGAGAGGAGCTCTAAACCGGACAGCAGTTCCTTTGGTGGCGGTGGTGGAGGAGATAGTTGGGATGCTCCTGCCCCTGCCAGTGGCGGAGACTCAGGCGGCTGGGGCCAGCCATCTGGAGGGGATTCTGGAGGCTGGGGCCAGCCATCTGGAGGGGACTCAGGCGGCTGGGGCCAGCCCTCCGGTGGGGACACAGGAGGCTGGTGACCAGTGGAAGAAGCGAATGGCTGGTGATCAGTCCAATCCGTCCTCATTGTTTTTATTTACGAATTATACTTGACTATTAGTCTCCAGTACTCCAAGAGACGATATGATGGAGCTAATCCATCACGCGTTTAATTTATTCAGAATATTTAGCTTGTTTTATGGTTTTACTCGCCACTACTTGAATCTGCGGTGCCAACTGGAATTTCTACCTGCCCAAGCCGGATCTGTGACTCGTACTATGTTATTAAAGTGTTATAACTGATTTCAAATCATCTGTGTGTGATTTAAAGCCGAACCCTGGACTCTGTGTTTGCGATATCATGTGCCCAACCTCTTTATTGTGGAATGACTATGCCCCTGCTGTGTTGACTTTATATGTAACTGCTCAATCATCATGTGAGATCTACTTGCACGAATCCCGTAGGAGTCACCAAAGGATGTCATGCTTTTTCTGTGACAACCGAACCTCGCCCAAGTTTTGTTTTAGCTCGTAACGCAACTCCGACCGATAAAATTCAGAGGAAATTGATTATAATGAAGTTATGGTTATCACCACTTCAGTGGGACTAGAAGGTTTTTGAAGTTTGCATGTCTATTTTAAGACATTACCAGATTATTGGTTAATAATGCTTAAACATATTTTGTTTACTTTTTTAAATTTTTAACCTAATGAGGTGAAATTAATTTTGATTATCAACATATAAATTTACATACTTTTCTGGGGTTCTTAATTTTAATCTTAATGCATCAGTACGGCATTTGGAAGGTTTTTGTACGCAAACTTTGCATACTTATTTATTGGCCATATAATTTAGAAGTTTGGTATGTTCTAGGCATGAAAATTCTCAGAATCCTTGGTCCTGATAATCATGTGAAATGTGGTCCTGATGGCCTGATATGTATGTGTTGTTTTTTCAATGGGAAGAATTGATCAATTATTTATAGCTTGGATTGCTTTCCAGCGAAATATGTCCTAGTTAATTGTTTTTTTTGTAATGTTTAGAATTTATAAAATATTGCTCTAATCAAAATGATCTAATTCAATTCAATTTTTACATTAACCTGCTTTTTCATTTAAATCTGCATGATTCATGCCACAATCTCTATGGGTTATTGAAATTTAACTTCGTGATTTTATTCAACTTTCTGGCTTCATTCAATCTCATGAATGGTATGTGTGCTCATAGGTTGAAAGCAGCAGGGCAAAAAGTAGGTAGAAAGAACCAAGCATCGTCTGTTAGCTGCTTTCTCCTCAGAAACTGTGTCTCTCCTCACTCTAGAAGATTGGGACTAAGTTGTGCAGCCATGAGACCCTGGATAATAATACTGAGCTCGTTCTACCTGTTCTTTCCAGTTTTCGCCTACTTTTAGACGTGTTGCTCTCGACTTATGAGCACACCTACCTGCAACTCCATTCAAATTGATTTATTTGAACATGTTTTAATGTATTCTGTTTGAAAGTGATTCCCCCTCTGAACTAACACTTCGTTGAGCCCCAGGAATGGCTCGTGGCAGGGAACAAGAAGAGACTGACGGGAGACCGCCCGTTAAGGACACAATCTCAGTTCCCGCTAGCAAAGTCGGCAAGATCATCGGCCGACGGGGCCAAATGATCCGGGAGCTGATCGAAAAGTCCGGTGCAACCATTGATGTTACCGACGAAACCGATGAGGAGGGCAAGACCGTCATCAAACTGACCGGAACCCAGGAAACTGTGAAGAAAGCAAGGTCACTGATCTCCAGAACAATAGATGACGAGCCCAGGACACCCCAACGTCCCTCAGAGAACGACATCACTGTGGATTTCGAGATTCCCGAGGATAAAGGAGGCCTGGTCATCGGATCCCGGGGTGCTAAGATCCGTGAGATCCAGCAGGAGACGAGGGTCAGTGTCAACGTTGGTTCGCGAGACACTGCTGTCGATGGGATGATCACCGTCACTCTGACGGGCGAGCAGAGTGGCTGCCAGCATGCCAGGAGCATCATAGAAGGTCTGATAGCTGATGTCGACAACGGACCAGGCCGTGACATCCCGCAGGAGGTCCTGTTCACCTCGAAGATGCAGATCCCTGTGGACATGACAAGGAATGTCATCGGACACCAAGGCTCCACCATCAGAGACATCCAGGACAGGTCTGGTGCTCAAGTGGATGTAGCGAGGAGGAAACATGCTGTGGATGGGATGATAGACGTTACTTTCACCGGAAGTCAGGAGTGTTGTCTCAGAGCCAAGGCCATGATCAATGACATCCTGGAGGAGTCCTCGCAGAACAGAGGAGGAGGCTACGACACTGTCATGATGATGATAGAGGAGTCCATGTGCGGACTCGTCATTGGAACCCGGGGATCCAACATCCGGAGTATCCAGGACAACACCGGAGCCAGGATTAGGATCGATAAGAGGAACGAGGCTCGTGACGGGAAGGTGCAGGTGGCTATCACTGGATCACTGGACCAGCAGGAGGATGCCAGGGAGGAGATCAACCGGATCATCGCAGAGAGTTCCAGAGAGAACAACGATAGGAGCTACGGGGCCTCCAACGACTACGTCCTGGAAGTGTGGGTGCCTGAGTCCAAGTGCGGCATGATCATTGGTCGACAAGGCTCCAAGATATCCGAGATTCAAGCCAAGACCAGGACCCGGCTGGATGTCAACTCCAAGGAAAGGAATGAGGAGGGAATGTGCCTTATCCTGATCTCAGGAGTGCAGCGGGAGCAGTGCGAGGAAGCCAAGGCCATTGTCATGGACATCGTTAACGACGATGACCGGGAGGGAGGCCGGATGGAGCGAGGGCGTCGAGGCGATCCTGAGGACGAGGGCCGAGGCTCCATGGACATATGGGTGGAGACCTCGTCCCTGGGCCGACTCATCGGCAAGGGGGGCTCCAAGATAAAGGAGATAGAGAGCAAGTACCGTGTGAAGATAGACGTGAAGAAGGACCACCAGGAGGGGAACGAGACCAAGGTTATCCTGATCGGGACCAAGAGAGATGTCCACGCTACCCGGGACCACATCTACGACATTGTGGACGAGGGAGTGGAGGAGGCGTGAACTCGGAGCAGAAACTATACACACTCTGTACTCGGGTTCATTCTTACTAATATATAGTGATACATGAGGGGTTTGCTAGATCTGTTATTATAACACTTATTTTGTAGTTCTGATTTTCTACACTATTCCGGCGGTGATGGTTAAGAGACACTGTGATTAGAGTCCTTGGTCTGTGCAAGTGATATACCTAAACCATGCAATCTGAGAAATACATGTCTTCCCACATTGAGTGAAAGTGGCCCTGGCCCCATAATAGCAAACTAAGAAACCATGCATTTCTACCTGCCGATTAGGCTTGCTTTAGTCAATAATTAGTAAATTGCACTTTTATTTTACAACTCATGCACATGCGGTCAGATAGGTACTATGTTGGTAGCAGTCTCAGATCTCGTTAATTCAACCTCGTGTCTGATCATTTGATCTATTGTCATCTGTAGCACCATGGTTCTGCTGTCAGATTTACCAGGGTTCTTGAAAGCTTGAACTGTTGTCTCTACTCCGTGTTACAATGTCCAGGTCTCTCAGTCCCTTTATAAAGCATCCGATATGACTTATAGTACTGCGATATATCGATACTTCAACTCTTTTCTTTAACTAATGCGATGATATTTGATAATAATACGATATAGATATATGGTATGATAGTGATGGCACGTTTAAGAACGTTTGGAGCAATCTTATTCAAGTTTACACGGTGATACGAACCTGTTATATCTGACTAAGACTTTGCGTTCTTTCAATACTTTTGGTGATATTATAAGTTACGTTTTTCAAAACAGGTAAAACTTTTGTACGGCAGTGGAATTATAACCGTTATTTTATTCTCTACTTTTAGACTGTTTTTAAGTATTTATTCAGTTTTGGAAATATGCTATGTAAGCCGTTTCCCATATAATGATCAGATTATAATAAGGGTCCCTTTCAGAACAATATAACCACGGATAAACTGATTGATTTGCACACAGTGATTTCAGTAGATTTGGCTCATTCCACCTCCAACAGTTACAATATAACAGTAATATAATCACACAATGTTCATAATAATGATATATACTCGGCACTCTGTAAATTATTTCTCCCCGATATATGATAATAATATATGACCAAATATATGAATATTGGTATATAAATTAAAATTTATTTGTTTTGATTCAAGTATATAAATAATATGCAGTTGAATTTGTGTCAAAAATGAAGGTTTCTAATTACAGCATGCTATATAATATAATTGTGGCCATCATAGACTTAACCGGTATAGAGTAATGAAAAAGTAAGAACCTTAGCTCAAATTATTAGTTATCGGATTTTCGTGTGTGTATATTTCATTATATAGTAAGAAGTTTAGAATCATTTCTAATGTTCCACTGTGAAGTTGTTTACATTCATTGCAAGATCATTATTTCCTCGTTTTCATACTGACAGGTTCTGCCAATCTACCATGGTTATTATAGGTAGTTCATTGGCTATGAATAGCCATCCACCTCATTCTGTTATCTCAAAAAGTTGATTGAGGCGTCGAGGCGATAGTATATCAAATTCAATGCATTTTTCAAATGGCAGTGAAAGTTGGATGTTAATTCATAGCCAGAAAAATGAACTGAATATAAATTAGAAGGTATTTGCTGTTTCTAAAATATAACTATTTCCATATTCATAATGCCACTGTCATCTCTACGATATGTTTATTGTTTACATTATGTGTCCTCACTTCGCCTAACTCGGCCCAATATGACCCAGGTTATGACAATACGAGGGTTTGGTCGAGGTCGGGGTAAGAAGAAGGACCCTGACACGCCCAACACCCTCTTCACCAACCTCAACCCTCCCCCTCTGACCCCAGCCGAGCTATCCAACAACCTCCAGCAGATAAACAACATTCAGAACAACTACAGTTCCTCCTCCAAGCCGCCACAACCCCAACTCACATCTCACAATGCAAGAGCCACCAATGGTTTTAATAACCGAGACAATAGCGGATTCAATAACAGAGACAGTAATACATTCAATAACAGAGACAGTAATACATTCAATAACAGAGACAGTAATACATTCAATAACCGAGACTCTAACACATTCAATAACAGAGACAGTAATACATTTGCCGATGCCCCCACACAAAATACCCTGATATCAGATAACAATCATGCGTCTGAGAACAGTAGAGAAGTTATCAGAGTCGATGAGAGTAAGGTTGGTCGGATAGTTGGCAGTAGAGGTGCCACGATCAACAGGATTCAGGATGAAACTGGCGCTCACGTCGAAATAGCTAAGGATGCAGATAATTTCGAAAAGGAAGTGACAATATCAGGTTCAAGTGAGGCTGTCAGTAAGGCTAAGGAGATGATTGAAGACATTGTCAGTGATAATAACCGTGGAGGCGGTAAGGGTAAGAAGCTAAACGGTGACGGGGCGTTTGGAAATACCTCTGATAGTGTTGAAATAATCCGAGTAGCGGGTAATTCCGTGGGGCGGATCATCGGCAGGTCAGGGTGTACTATCAATCAGATTCGGGATGACACCGGTGTCAACATTGACATCGCTGACGAGTCCTGCGGGTATGACAAGGAAGTGACTCTGCGGGGCACTGCTGCGGGCATCGCTCAAGCTAAGAACATGATCAGTGAGTTGGTAGCTATCCTGAGTAATGAGGAGCCTGGTAAGAAGGGCTCTGTAGATTATAACGCCCCCATAGACTGGGGGCAGATAGCTGCCAATGAGATCAAGTACAGGCAGGAGCGGTGGGGCGTGTTGCCCCCTGTGGAGAAACAGTTCTATCACGAGCACCCTGACGTAGCCAGGCTCTCTGATAGGGACGTGCAGCGCATCAGGGCTGAGAACATGGCCATTGAGGTGTCCCACTACATCAAGGAGGAGGACAAGGACAAACCCGAGGTTTACAAGCCCATCCCCAAACCCTGCCTTACCTTCGAGCACGCATTCCAGCGCTTCCCTGACATCCTGGCTGAGATCTACAAGCAGGGCTTCAAGGAGCCGAGTCCTATCCAGAAGCAAATGTGGCCTGTCCTGCTATCCGGGCACGACTGTATCGGTGTTGCTCAGACAGGGACTGGGAAGACCCTCGCCTTCCTGTTGCCTGCTTTCATCCACATAGAGGCTCAAGCTACCCCCCGTTCTCAGAGAGTTGGTCCGACTGTGTTCTGCCTTGCTCCTACCAGAGAACTTGCGTTGCAGATTAAGTGGGAGGTAAGGAGCCGACGTGTTTAAGTAGGGAATTTCACATTTGTTATCTTAACAGTATTTGTAACAATAACGTACTATACAGCATAATCATCGATTACCCCTTACTTACTCACAAATGATCTTAAATTTAGATTTTTCTAAAATCACCTCTTGCCCTCGCTTCGTGACCCCTCACCTCTAGTCCCCTCACTTTCGACCCTTACCTCCTCACTTCGATTGTCCCTCACCTCCACTCCCACCCCCAGGTAGACAAGTACAGTTACCACGGCATCAGCTCGGCGTGTGTGTACGGGGGCGGTAACCGGTCAGAGCAAGTGAAGCACATCAAACAGGGTGTGGACATAGTGGTAGCCACCCCAGGGCGGCTCAACGACCTCATAGAGGCTAAGATCCTGAACCTGGACGCGTGCTCCTACCTCATCCTGGACGAGGCGGATAGGATGCTCGACATGGGCTTCGAGCCGCAGATCAAGAAGGTTTGTTTGTAAGGTAGTAACATTCCTAATTTCTCTTTTATGCCGACAATTTGATGATGTTTTGTCGCTTTAAACCATTGATATCACACAGAGCATGAAAATCTAACTTACTGTGATAACTTTGGCACTAATCCCCGCCCCTACAGACGCTGCTGGACATCAGACCAGACCGTCACTCGGTGATGACGTCAGCCACGTGGCCGCCTGGCGTACGACGTATTGCGCACGAGTACATGAACAACAGCATCATAGTGAACGTCGGGTCGCTCGACCTCAAGGCTGCTGCCACGGTAACTCAGCAGGTTGTCATGACAACACTCGATGAGAAAATGGGAATTCTTCAGGTGAGGGCTGGGGATGTGTCACTGTCATACTTGTGCTTGGTCATTATTTGGTGAATTTCAAGTTGACTGTTCGAAGTTGAATTATAAATATTTCTCCAGTATTTCCATGTTCATATCTGACGTTTCAAATTTTCAGGATATTGTGGAGACTCAAATCGACCACACCACCCACAAATGCTTGATATTTGTTGGTAAGAAGATAACAGCGGACTTCATTTCCAGCGAGTTCATAACGCGGTTAGTGTAAACAACGCGCTTGAGTTCTTTGATATAGTCATTAGTCACTCCATTGAACCCTTTCTAATAAGCACCTCTTCAATCTCCACATCCTTTGACCCTCTCTAATCTCGACATCCTTTGACCCCCTCCAATCTCGACATCCTTTGACCCCCTCCAATCTCCACATCCTTTGACCCCCTCCAATCTCGACATCCTTTGACCCCCTCCAATCTCCACACCCTTTGACCCCCTCCAATCTCCACATCCTTTGACCCCCTCCAATCTCCACATCCTTTGACTCACTCCAATCTCCACATCCTTTGACCCCCTCCAATCTCCACATCCTTTGACCCCCTCAAATCTCTACATCCTTTGACTCCCTCCAATCTCCACACCATTTGACCCCCTCCAATCTCGACATCCTTTGACGCCCTCCAATCTCCACATCCTTTGACCCACTCCAATCTCCATATCCTTTGGCCCCCTCAAACCTCTACATCCTTTGACCCCCTCCAATCTCCACATCCTTTGACACCCTCCAATCTCCACATCCTTTGACCCCCTCAAATCTCCACATCCTTTGACCCCCTCCAAGCTCCACATCCTTTGACCCCCTCCAATCTCCACATCCTTTGACCCCCTCCAAGCTCCACATCCTTTGACCCCCTCCAATCTCCACATCCTTTGACCCCCTCCAATCTCCACACCCTTTGACCCCCTCCAATCCCCATATCCTTTGACCCCCTCCAATCCCCACATCCTTTGACCCCCTCCAATCTCCACATCCTTTGACCCCCTCCAATCCCCACATCCTTTGCCCCCTCCAATCCCCATATCCTTTGACCCCCTCCAATCCCCACATCCTTTGACCCCCTCCAATCCCCACATCCTTTGACCCCCTCCAATCCCCACATCCCTTTGACCCCCTCCAATCCCCATATCCTTTGACCCCCTCCAATCCCCATATCCTTTGACCCCCTCCAATCTCCACATCCTTTGACCCCCTCAAATCTCCACACCCTTTGACCCCCTCCAATCTCCACACCCTTTGACCCCCTCCAATCTCCACATCTTCTGACCCTCTCCAATGTGCACACCCTTTGACCCCCTCCAATCCCCACATCCCTTGATCCCCTCCAATGTGCACACCCTTTGACCCCCTCCAATCTCCACATCCCTTGATCCCCCCTCTCAATCCCCACATCCCTTGATCCCCCTCTCAATCCCCCCTGTACTCACACACACCCCTCCTACAGGTACATGAGACCGGAGTTGGCGCACCTGCACATAAAGAGTGACGCTATTCACGGAGACAGGGACCAGTGTGACAGGGAGGCAGCCCTGGCTGGCTTCAAGGAGGGAGATATCAGCGTCCTCATCGCCACAGACGTGGCCAGCAGGGGACTGGACGTGCGCGGCGTCACGCACGTTGTGAACTACGACTTCCCGCGGGACATGGAGGACTACGTGCACCGGGTGGGACGGACCGGGCGGGCGGGAAGGGAAGGAACGGCAGTCTCCCTCTTCACTAGGGAGGACTGGAAGAAGGCAGGGGACCTGGTGAAGATACTGTCAGACTCCCAGCAACATGTCCCGGACGAGCTGGTCACTATGTCGGAGAGGTGGGCCAGGAAGAAGGAGCAGTTGGACAGGGAGGGAGGCGGCCGGAGGGGCGGCCGCGGGGACTTCGGGGGCGGCAGATCCCGCTACAGATAGGCCGGAGAATCGTAAAAACTCTAATTCTCGGAAATTATTGGTTATTTTGGATAATTTCATGGCTTTATTATTAACATTTTTTTCGTTAATTGAATGCTTAATTGAATCATTTGATAAAAATGTTTTGCGATGATTTTTAATAATTAATCTGATTCTTATCGTGGGATTGAAGTATGACGTACTTTACATTTTACATGATATTCACATTCATCAAGCTTCGGATTCAGATTTACATCTGAATTTGAAACGAATCGTCATTCACTGTACTAGAATGTTAAAAGAGTTCAAATAGCCTCTATTTGACCTCCATTTTTCTATGATTTGTACAGGATTTGAGTGTGACTCTTATGAAAGGCTGAGAAAAGTGACTTCTAATTCAACCTGCTTTATCGCCCCTTATTGAACCGGCTCTTAGGCTCCAAGTGCACTTCTAAATTACGGTCCAGAGGATCAGTTAGGTTGATATACAAGCCATATATTTTACTTATTTCAATTTACTTATTTCATAGAATTTCTGTCGGAAACACAGTATTTTTAACCGTTTTTATCGATTAATCCATGTGCACACATGGGTTAAATAAGGGCTGATAAGGTAATACGTAATGTAGATACGTAGTTCAATTTGACATGAATTTGGACGAATACAGATGGTGATTGGTGATATTGCACTTTTCTCGGCTGGATTGATTCAAATGACGCAGCAATTTTATGTTGCAATTTGATTAACTGAATAAGATACCTTATTAATTCTGTATTTCCATGAAATTTTCACTTGACTTGATGATAGTCACAATAGTTTTTAATATGTTATTGAGCGTGTGAAATTAGAAATGCTGTCCCCTTAATATCTAGTTTTAGTTCACGCTATGCTAAAAATACTTTATACCGTGACACTAAAAGTAAATAGACACTCAGTCTGCACCGAGCTCGGTATTTAATAAATTTACTTGTCGAATGAGAAATTTCATTTTATTTAAATTTTTGTTTGAATTAGATTTTAATTAATATTTGTCAAAACATATTTCTTTCTTCTAATTTTATAGAATCTAAACTTCTGGCCTTTCTATACCCCTTCCTCCCCTTGTCCGCATTCCAGAAACCCCTCCCTTCCTCTTGCAGCGAAGTTGGAAGCACAAATATCCGAAATGGCAAGCAAAAATGGCTTAACTCTCAAATTTTGCTAAACACGTATCGTATACCCATGTTATCGTCGCGCTTCCTCAGGTAGGGAAACATCCTTAGGAATCGCGCGCGCGCCCTGGTTTCGCGCACGGTTAGGGTAAAGGAATCACAAATTATACATATCTACACATAAAAATGAAACTAAACTGATATATGTGCTCATAGAGTCATAGGTTGAAAAGGTAAGAAGGTAGGTAGAAAGGGCTCAATAAAGACCCTTCCTGGCTTGGAAATTGCAGATCATGCTTTTAATCTTCAAAGAGATAGAACCCATGTTCTGTTGTTACCGCCATCCATGATCCAGACTGGGGTACAGTAAAATTCTACATGTCCTTTCGACCTTCTTTTCGACCTACTTTTCAACCTGTTGTTTTCGACCTATGAAGACACATATTATGCGTAACTCACAAATAATACATCTCTACACATATTTTGATGAAAATCCATGTCATTTGTACTGCTGTATTTTCGTACAAGTGTTGCAAGAGTACTGCAGGACTCTTGTTGCAGAGTTGTGATATTTTAATGATGAGCCTAACAAGCGACATTTCATCGAAATGGAACTGTAAACAGTGTCGAGAAGACTGTGACAGAGTTAATGACAGTACCCCATCAAGCTTATACTGTCAAGTTTTGAATAGCAGACTGTTATGGATCTTTGTATATATGGGTGTTTTTTAACAACTTAGATGAACAATACTTATAGTTAAGCCTATTTTGAGTACCTTGTCAGGCATGCTAAAATGATAAAGTGTGATGAAAGAATTTTCTGACTAATTGAGTTGCTTTATGGCAAAATCTTTACATTACATTACATTACATTATACAATTTTCTGTTTGGCTGTTGCTGTATGAGTCTTTTTGTGTAAAGGTGTTGTGCAAAAGGCTTTAATCAAATTATTTGGCGTTTGCTATTTGTTTTCAACCCACCCCTTTTTTTATATCTGGCCATTGCAATGATTAAATTTTTCCTCATTTTCATCATTTTTGTAAAATTGTTCGATTCATTCCATTCACTTGATATCATGAAGGATTATATTGAAGAATAAAGGCCATTGCTATTCTTTATTGCCATTCTTAACCCCAAAAGCTGAGGTAGGTATTGGACTGAAGATGCCTGCACGCCACTCATCTTGGTGTGACTCACTTAGGTCCTACTGCTCTCCACATTGCATTACCTGTTTGTTTGTTTGTTTGTTTGAAAACCCACGGTGGGCCACCCATAAGGGCTTTTAAATGAAATAAAATTAGAACAATAACAATGAAAAATAAAACCACAGTCAAGGGATCATGTTGGTGTTCAAGTACAGAGTTTGAGAGAGTCTTGCAGATTGATGTCTTGAAGAAAGATTTCTTGTTAATTCAAATAAGCTATTCTTTATTGATTTTCTTCATTCAAATTCAAAGAAAACTTTTCTATATTGTATGGAATTGAATGGAATTGGTAGATTGATCAACTCTATTTGAAAGACTGATGTGTTATACAGGCCTAAAATGATTGAACCATGTTCAATTAGGCAATATCATAGTAGTTATTTCATTTATTTGTTATTTCTAATTTCTATTCATTCCAAACGCATCAGTTGATCAAATGAAGTTGATTGATTGACCAATTCCATTCAATCAACTGATGTGTTATACATGACCCTTGAAATACATTAAGAAGACTGTATTTTTCTACAATAATGCTAATGCTATTGATTTTCATTATTATTCCCAAGTGTTCTTATTGTCTATCAATGATAGAGCCTTCCAAGCACACCACTACACACCACTGACACTGATGCAGCCCCTTCACGGCTGCATACCTTATTCACTTGATATCATGAAGGATCACATAGAAGAGTAATTGAACCTGACAATTTATATAGTCTATTGTTAGGTTGATGGTTGCACTGTTGGTAAAACATTGATAGGATGATGCTCAAAGATCCATACTCAGAGATATATGAGGTAAGTCATTTTCAAGTTGATGACAATGCATGAACATGTTCATAATTCAGGAATGGAATAAGAATTGAAGCCTGACAAAAATAAAGGAATCTTGAACAATATTTATTTAAACACCCCAAAAGCTGAAGTAGGTATTGGACTGAAGATGCCTGCACACCAATCATCTAGGTGTGACTCATTTGGATTTGGCTGTTCTTACATAGTATTTCTCAAGAAATTGTGTCAAAGTTCAAATCCAAAGTTGGAGAAAAGTCTTGCAGATAGATGTGTTTTAAAGGATTTATTCTTTAATAATTGTTATATGTTCATTATTTAAGTAAAAAATTTAAATAATAATTTTCATGACAAGCAGCTGGTTTTCATGTGGTTTAGCATCAAACATATTATTTAAGCCTGAAGGGATGTTCACAAGGCTTGTTGATTCAATTCAAGTGCTGGTAAAATAGATATTATCATTGTAATTTATTCAACCACCAATTCTTGGTAGCCTCACACAATCATAAATTTGAGATAAACCAGTCCACAATATTATGGCTATGATACTATCATTCTATGGACAAGATTATTACTTTTTCTTTTAGAAGACTTTTTAATTAGAAGCAGTATATATTTTATCCAATTGTGCTGTAAAACATATAATTGAATTGAATTGAAGTGATATATTGGCTCTGTTGAAAGTTTTGTTTTATACCAGAGAACATAACCACCAAAACCGTTGGACGGTTGGTCTAGTAACCCCCCGCTGGTTTGGATGTGATCAGCCCATTTTGACTCTTTTCAGGTTCCGTTGTCACATCCAAACCCGCGGGGGTTACTAGACCAACCGTCCAACGGTTTTGTGGTGTCTTACACATGTACGTAGTTTGAACCCATGTTACTTGCTCAAAGGCAGTTTGAACCCACGTAACTTGCCCTCACGTAGTCCGAACCCACATTACTAGCCCACACGCAAGTCTAACCCACATAAATGACCCTGACGAAGTCCAAAACTACGTTATTCTAACTTGGAATTACCGGAATTGATATATTTCTTAATTTCGTCCACGTGAACTCACGTGCTAAAATATAGCAACCAGATCTAATTTCACGTGCATTAGTTGTATTTGAGCTCATTTCAATTTAACCAAGTCGAAAATCTCGTGCGAATGTCAATTTCTTCAAATCCCCTAATTTCTACAAAACGTCCGTGTGTTCTCACGTGTTGAAATATCGCAACCAGATCTAATTTCACGTGCATTAGCCGTATTTAAACTCATTTCAACGTAATCAAGTCGAAAATCCCGTGTAAATATCAATTTCTTCGAATCCCCTAATTTCTACAAAACGTCCGCGTGAACTCACGTGATTCACTATTTCATCGTATATTTTCCACATTTAGTCACTGCGATTCATGAAGAAACCATTATTAGTTCACCATCGTATCACAGAATATGACTAAAGTGCAAATTTTTGTCATAAACATAATTTCAATCAATTTGCAGTTCAATATTTAGAAGCCTCGCACGACAACAATCTTCTACCGATCGCCCTGAAACTCGTTTTATAGGTAAATCGCAAGGTTTAAAAGTATCATATCAAAATAAAACATAATCCGATGAAAACTCTTTAAGTTGGAGATGTCCAAAGTAGCGCAAAATAGCGTTCTATCGCAAAATACGCTATTTTAGTGGTTTTACGCGATTTTGATGACGTCATCTAGCACCCAAATAGGCTCAAACCAACGTCCCATATAGCCTTTAAGACAATTCCGCCTTAGTACAACATACTTTGACCGGTCTCATCTCAAGATAAGTCGCAGTTCTTGACAATTCACTCGTTGCCTTATAATTTGGAAATTGATTTTCACCGTGCCTTAGAAAATCGCGTATATCTCGATGAAAATCGAGATAACCCAATAATCCATATGATTTTCTGAAAGCTCAATAAATTTATGAAAAATTGTTCCGAAAAAATCAGAACTCTATCTCCGTTCCTTCTTGGTGAAAAATGCACTCGAAAATGGTCTATTTCCGCTAAAAATTTTAAGTAGATGACGTCATAATAGCGTCATCATGACGTCACCAGACCTTCTCACATAGCCTAATCCACAATCCCATCTTAGATGAACAAAACGTGACCTCGATCATGGCTCTACCATTTCCCGTTCTTGAGATCTCATCGTTTTAAGATGGGTCCCAATTATCATGATATTATATATTATTATTATTATATATTATATCACCCTGTGACACTCAAATCTCTAACTTATACCCCTGGCCAGTTTTCTTTTTACCGCGGGGGGTTACCGCCCTGGCCAGGGCGGGAATAACTACACATTTTCAAGGGCTTGTACCTCAATTCTTTTGTGCATATTCTGCACTACTTATCAACATGGAATATAGTTATTCTGATATCACTCATTTATTCTGATATCACTCATTTAAGTTGCTTCAGATTCACGAAATTGTAAAATTTCTTGAATATGCCATTTAGTATTCTAGATTAAATTAAAAAAGTAAAACAGGTACCTTAGGAGGTGTATTTATGTGGAGTAAAATTTTGGTGTTCACAAATTTGGTAGGTTGTAATTTGGGGATCTTTCTCAAGTCATTACTCTAGTTAACATATGATAATGACGTCATTTTGAACTGTCATGGTGGGTAAAAATATGGAGATTTTTCCGAAAAATCCCCAAATTACAACCTTTATAAATACACCTCCTAAGGTAATAAAATTAAATGCATGGTAAGATGCAAAGTCTATTAACATTATTTCAGTGGTGTGGAGAAGCTGTTGCATGTCATGGAAACCAGACATTCTACAGCTCATTCAATGCTCGCAACAAGGAATACAAACTTGGAGACGTTGTTTATGTCCGACATGTTGATGACTTTGAGAGGGTGGGTACCAAGATATTATTATTCCTATCAGGGTACCTTGCTGAAAGATCATCAATTCCCCTTTCAAATGCCATGAATGGATATTGAGTATAGATTTATGTAGCCTGTTGAATGAATGATAACAATTAACAAGACCTACCATTTTAATTTGCTGTATATACCAAAAACATAGCCTGATATTTCAGATGGCCTTCCTAGAGATATTGATGCTTTGGGAGCTAAGGGGAGAGAAATATCTGAGTTTGAGAGCTTACTACTTTCCAGAAGATACAGTGGAGGGCAGGTTCCCAGAGCAGGGCCAGGTAATTAACTGTCTAGGTTGAACGTGAGTTTGTCAGATCACCCAAACTGCATCTTTATTTATTTGTTTGATAGTAAAAAAACATACATCAAATTGTTAAATATGGACTGATGTATGATCCTATACAATATACTGTAGCTTAGGTTATGTAAGAATCATAATTGTTTTGCTGCAATTTCCTCAAAATATGGTGTAATCTAGTTGCCTTTGAAACGAGACTTACTTTAAACTATATGAATACTGCAATCTGCAGGATAGTGCGTTGTTCAAGCAATTAGTGAACTCCCTCATAATAACTCAAGTCTACATCTCCTCTAAGGAGTCTACTAGACTGTAAGCTGCTAGTAGTTTCAATTCACTTCATGAACAGAGACTAATATAAAAGTATAAATTTGCTACTGTATGCGGTATAGCTTTACACATCAAAAGACAAGTTTTATGCCACTTGTTAACAAACTGCTTTAAGAAGTCCAGGTCCATCAAATCACCACTTACCTGTGAGCTTAGAGAAATGCTGTCGTACATAATATCATTGTGTAAGGAATTTTTAAAAGGTAGTGTAATGTAAATCCGACAGGCCAGAGTCATCTGTCATATTATGTTGGACTATTATGATATGTACCTTATGCTGCTCTACTGTTAAAGTATTATACGGACGCAACTGAATAGCACACATTTGAATTTAAACTTTTAAAGCTTTTTGTTAATTCTGACCCATCCATAGCATGCAACCCTCTCAGTCAAGGGCTCGAGGCCGGTATAATTTACCGAAGTACTGCGAAATTTCGCACTTTTTACCCTGTCGTATACCGGCCTTTGCTCTTTGAACGTAACCCATACAAACATGTAAACCATGATCCTCATAATAAAGTAGCACTGGTTTCTTGTTAAACTTTTAAAACATATCCCCATGAAGGGCTCGGATCTGGTGTCCCAATCCCTCTAAATGTTTGGGTGACGCAACCCATCTGAACGTTTGGGTGACCCAACCTCTCTAATATTTGGGTGACCCAACTCCTCTAAATGTTTGGGTGACCCAACCCCTTGCCCTCAGGACGAGGTTTTGTGTCTGGAGGGAGAGGTTGTCATGTCTTGCAGGGAATTCCTGCACCACCTAGACAACACCTACTCGGAATCAAAAGGTTTGGATAGCACCACTTCATCATGCTTTCAAGTAGCAAAGCCTCTTCATTTTTAGTCTATATTGATGATATTTTATTGTATTGTCCAAGTGTATGAATGATACTGATAGCAATTTCTTTCCGAGTAGTTTGCTGACGAAGGTTTTCAAATCGATCATTCTACTTTTCCCTTCTAACAGATCTGCCGGAGTTGAAGATCCTGGGTTTTGCCGGGTATTGTCGGGCGTGTGCGGTGCGGCGGCGCCTGGGCGACCTCCTCCCGGACTACACGTCACACCCCATGTTCCGAGCCCTGGGGGGCGTCCACCCTCGGTTCAGAGTCCTCTTCTGTCGGGAGACAGTCAGTGATAAGGAGTTACACCGGCTCTGGAAATGTCAGAATCTTTACAGGGGTGAGTGGGGAGGAGGGAAGTCTATTGGGGGATGTTTGTTGTAAACGAGAAAGAATCTCATCCTTTTAACGTTTTAAGGGAAAGAAACTCCAGAAGTGACCGGAGTTTTATTTTGTGAAAATTCCAAAGTTTGATACAGCACGGCGTGAGTGCATGTCACATTTCACTACTCGATATTTCCAGATGTTCCCGATAAAAAGTATCCCTCAAAGAAGAAAAGATTAAAAATCCAGTCGGAAAGCAATGTAAGTTTCTTTCATTTTCTTCTACTGTAATCAGTTGAAAGTAACCGCTTATTTTAAGTTTGAGGCTTTTTTGCTTTTCACTTGCAGCAATTCTCGTGTCGAAACGCAGCTTACTTGCTCAAATTTCTGACAGTCTTCCGTAGCTCAATCAATCCTGTTTTGGTCAAATCATTCTCATGTTAGGAAACATTTCACTGTGGGTAAGCGGTCAATGGTCAGTACTCTGCACCAATCATATTATGGTCTCTGAATTGAAAACATATAACACTGAAACGTTGCTTTCCATGCGAATGCGTCACGGTTTAATGAACGACGGAACTGATATTATACCCTCTTGAGACTTATTAAAAAATTGAAAAGCAGGGAAACTTTAAATACAGCCCACTTATATTTGGCATTGAGGAGTGGACAGACACGGCGCGCTCACTGTTTAATCCCTCGACTTCGTCTCAGAATACACATAAAGAGATGCGGGCACTTGTCTCTTTCTATCTCAACTGAATCACTTTGCGTGCCATGTCTACATGTGTTTTATTGATGCTCATGATAAGTATTGTACAATAACCATCCTCAAGATGATTCAAAAGTTAGGATTTAATTCACACTTTTATTTGATATAAATGTACCAGGTACCTATTGAGTACAATTAGATTATGAATAGAAAGTAACTTTTTTATGATGTTAAGTGGATTTTGCACGTTTTTATTATATTTTGGTGCTCCCTTCGCACAATGGCTCACGAGTCATAGAAATTAGAGCGAGAATTCATTATGGCGCGACGTGCGTGCCTGATGGTCACTTAATGGCTTCTAGCTTTCTAGCAACCTATTTTTCCTGACATAAAATAGCTGGTTCAGTAAGCGCCGAGATTCAGTGTTATTCCTATTGCCTGGTTTGTTACAAGTTTCTCAGTTTGTTTTTATTACGGTCTACGGAAAGTGTTAGCCAGATGGCTGCACTTGGTAAAAGATGTGATAAAACCATTGTTTCCTTCTATAAGATTATAAGATGGGTAAGATAAAAGGAAACTTTTTGCTGAAAGTAGCACTAAAAGTCATACACTCTTATACATAGCACACTACAAAAGAATCCTGACTACGAGATGTAAAAAATAAACTCAAACCAGTCTTTTGATAAGTCGTGTACCAAAATTGAGACGCTTGTTAGCTTGCCAAATGCCCACAAGTCCATTTGATATCGATCAATCAGGACACGAGTTCACATTGAGCTCGCCAGTTGATTTGTCGAAGTTATGATGATTTGGGGATCCTACGAATAGGCTTATTATATGCTACCCATTTTAGTCCTGATCTACCCCTGCTTGAAATATTATTCTATCATAATTTCAATTCATCAAATATGAAAATTTAATAAAGATTAATTTCGTACATGATATCTTTTCCCTGCTATAGAAGCGTAGCTGCACTGTATACACTTTCTTATTCTAAACCTTCGGTAGGTATTTCGATTTTATTTCATCTTTATTTACACTTAATCGTATGTGATATTTGCACTCCGTAACTTTTGTTGAATCATGAATAGCTACTGTGGTCACTTTACTATAGAACTAAATGAGTTGAAAACAAAGAGTTTGCAATTCAAAACAGATTGTCTATTATTTATGGAGGTCTCTTCTGCCAGAATATTCGGAAATATATCTAGGTCTAAATGCTCTCGAAAGGTCTAGAAAATTCGGAAAATTCTAGCTAGGATTTTTCTTGCCTAACACTACCGCTACTACATTTTGAATAGTTTATGGCTCATTTATTATTAAATTGACTGCCATTTTCGCAATTTTCCCAAATCTCTAATGTCAATTGGTCATCTTTTAGTACTGTAATGTGAAAAACCAGGACAAAAATGTGAGTTTTTGAGAGATTAAAATCCCTCATGACTTACTTACAGTGCAATGTGAACATTTCTTATCTTACACGGATCTCTAAAGTCAAAGCACTCTCTCCAAATGTATCCCTCGTGAAGTAGTAATAGTGTTTGCAATTATTCCACATCTATAATAATGGCTTTGGTGCGTGGTGTAACACACGTAGTGGTTAACATTGATATAATTCCCAGGACGATAGCTCAATATCCGATGCAGGGGAAATGCTCAATAAAGCGGCAGCGAATGTGAGTTACATTATTCCTTATATGGCATGATTGCTCTATATAATCGCTGTAATGGCGTTTTGTTATCAATATGCAGTAATTATATAATACATCTACCGCCATGGCTTTCAAGGACTTGTACTGAAGTATTAGCTCGCTATTTCAACACCGTACACAGAGTACCTATTTTATTTTAGAGTAGGTAAAATATAATTCTAACAAATCAGCGATTTAACTAATCCAATTTACTATCTAATGCGATGAATAGAATGCTCAGAATTGCCTCAAGATGGTGCTATTATCTAAGGTCAGATTTTTGACTGCCAGGGAAGAATCCAATAGGTATCTACAGAAAAATATTCGAACTCCAATCATCTGGTGCACTTAGAATAACAGTAACCACTACCAGGGGCGTAGCCAGGGGGGAGGCGACACAGGCGGCTGCCAACCCCTTTTTGGACAGATGATATGAAAATTTTGTTCATTTTGATAAAATGAGAGCTTTGAGCCAACAAAATAAAACATTAAACAGGTTTTGAATATAACTCGCCGGTCGCCGCCCCCTTTTAAGAAATCTGCCCACGGCTCTGACCACTACTCATTCCACTACTTGAATCTTTGAATTGCAATTCTACTGGAGAACACCATACTCAAAATAGGATGATAACTTCGAACGCCATGATTTATTTGTGTAATGTTTGTAGTACCTATACTTGATTTACATCATGTATTTCATTTCAATGTCAATTCTCACAAAATTATGCTCACGGCGGTTACTCAAAGTGTTTTGATAATCCACTTCTTGGAAAAGTGTGTTTTAAAACACTCCCGGGTCTTTGAGTTTTAGGATTAATGCAGATAATTATCATTTTCTAAGATCAGAAGTTTCCTTCGTAATGATGTAGTTTTAACAACACTGTATAAGTTTATTTACTATTTATATTTCATATATCTAATTCTCTTTCCGAATTCTAGTCCTTCCAGACAATTCATGCCTCAACAAAAACATGTACTCATTGTACTGTATCCTAAGTAAGAGAACTAAAAACTTCATATCTTTCTCGCGCCCTCCTCATTTGCTTATTTTTGCATCTTTTTCTTCAGTTATATTGAGCCTCAACTCTTTGTTCATGAGATGGGCAATGAGGAATAGTATTTGAAATACCTACCTACCAAATATGGTGTTGCTCATTTCTCAAATGGCGTAACTTATATTTGAGTAGTTGGCATGAAATTAAGCACTTCGGTGCACATTTCCTTTAGATCGCTCCTGGACTTTTCTAAATTATAAAAAACCGCCTTTTACTGCACTGAGGAGAATCAAAATGTAGTTCACAAGTCCGTTCCGTTGCTTTTGCCTTCCGAATTTCCAATTTGAAAATTTGATGAGAAATTGTGTCTTCACGTAAAATCCTCCGTCTTGTCGACTGACGTAAAAAACTTGAAGTTAAACGGTAGAAGTGATTCCACCAGGCACCAAGTCTGGGGATGTTGCGATAACGTAAACGTGTAGAATTTCATGATAAGCTTGCAGAGAAAGGGCCTGTGTGACATCACCAACTCACTTTACCATACCTCGATTGTGAGCAAACTCTCATAATTTGCTTTTAATTCAGGTATAATCTAATAAACCCCCTGTTATCCCGTGGTGCGCTTATCACTCTTAATCAGGTGATTTCAACGGATGTAATGCAAAAGTGGTACTTTTGTCATAATTCATTATATTCAAGACCGTTTTGTTCTCCGAGGATAAATGTTTAAGCATTTCATTTTTTGATGTTTCCTTTTGGTGCAACGCTTAGAATGAAGACGGATTTTCCCTTTTTTAAACTTATGTGAGCCATCCCAAACTTTGTAACTCAATAAATAGATTATAAAAACTTAATAGTTAAGTAGAAATTGCCAGTCTTAATGAGTTGAAGAACTGTTCAAACCTATACAGTCAGGAGATAAAGGAGCAATATACCTTATGCGTTTTAATTCCTACTATCGTAACAGTTAGCACATTATATATTTCGGTACATTATATGGTTCAATTGAATGAGGGATTGATAAATACCTGTAATTACTTAATTAGTCAATTCACAGTAATTTTACAGTAATCTCTAATATAATTTCGCATTCTCTGTTTTTCTGTTTGTGCGTAACGGCGGAAACATCTTCGGAACGCGCGCGCATTACCATTTGTGCGGGTAACCATGGTGACACGTGCACGGAGAATTGCGCGCGCGCTCATTTCTATTAATGGTGTTTTGATTACGTTGCGCGATCTCTATTAATAACTTTTGAACGGATCGTGGGTTTTTGATGCGGTAAAATTTTTTTTAGTTGATTTGAATTGCATTGGTTGAAGTTTGCGAGCTGTGTATTTGCAGGCACAACGGGCCTGCTAGTCTCTAATATAATTTGCCATTCTCTGTTTTTCTGTTTGTGCGTAACGGCGGAAACATCTTCGGAACGCGCGCGCATTACGATTTGTGCGAGTAACCATGGTACGGAGAATTGTGCGCGCTCATTCTGTTAATGGTGTTTTGATTACGTTGCGATCTCTAATAACTTTTGAACGGATCGGAGTTTTTGATGCGGTAAAAGCATGATTCAACGGAAAGTTGACGAGTCTTGAAACATCAAAGAAGCAACAAATCGGATACTGGAACTTTATCTGTTGAGTGTTGTTTAATGCTGTTTTCATTTCGTTGCTCCGTAACTTTGATCTGTTACTTTTGATCTAATTGGAATTTTTGATGCGGTAAAAAGAATTGTGGGGGTTGAAATTTGCGGAGGAGGTGCTGCGTAGCAGCGCCGAGTGAGCTGTGTATATGCAGGCCCTACGGGCCTGCTAGTCTTACTTATAATTTCGCAATTCGTGTTTTTTCTCCGTACGTCACGCCCCATGGCAACGCGCGCGCAATGGGGAAAGTTGCACGTGCAGATTAAGTGCGCGCGCGTTCATTTCTGTTAGATGCTGTTTTGATTTCGGAGCTTCATAACTTTTGATGTGGTTGGAATTTTTTGATGCGGTTAAAAGTATTTGGTTTGAAATTTGCGAACGAGGTGCTGCGTAGCAGCGCCGAGTGAGCTGTGTATTTGCAGGCCCAACGGGCCTGCTAGTCTTACTTATAAAGTCGCAGATTGTGTTTTTTGTACGTCACGCCCCATGGCAACGCGCGCGCAATGGGGGAATTGCACCTGCAGATGGATAGCGCGCGCGTTCATTTCTGTTTAATGCTGTTTTAATTTCGGAGCTTTATAACTTTTGATCTGATTGGAATTTTTTGATGCGGTAAAAAATATTTAGTTGATTTGAAATTTGCGAACGAGGTGCTGCGTAGCAGCGCCGAGTGAGCTTTGTATTTGCAGGCCCAACGGGCCTGCTAGTCTCTAATATAATTTCGCAACCTCTGTAAATTTGTTTTTCGTCCTTTGTGGACTGTCACGTTTTTTAGTTCTTTTGTGGACACATTTAGGGCGCGCGCAGTATGGATATAGACGCGCGCGTTGCTATGGTACCATACTAACATATTGCGCGCGCGTTCATTTCTGTTTAATGATGTTTTTATTTCGGAGCTTTATAACTTTTGATCTGATTGGAATTTTTTGATGCGGTAAAAAATATTTAGCTGATTTGAAATTTGCGAACGAGGTGCTGCGTAGCAGCGCCGAGTGAGCTGTGTATTTGCAGGCCCAACGGGCCTGCTAGTCTCTAATATAATTTCGCAACCTCTGTAAATTTGTTTTTCGTCCTTTTGTGGACTGTCACGTTTTTAGTCCTTTTGTGGACACATTTTAGGGCGCGCGTTGCTATGGTAACATACTAACATATTGCGCGCGCGCGTTCATTTCTGTTTAATGATGTTTTGAATACGTTGCTCCGCGTAACTTTGAACGATTGGAATTTTTGATGCGGTAAAAGTATTTAGTTGATTTGAAATTTATGAACGAGGTGCTGCGTAGCAGCGCCGAGTGAGTTTTTATTTGCAGGCCCTACGGGCCTGCTAGTCTTAATTATAATTTCGTAAGAGCACGTGAATTATATGTTTGTCTGTGCCGCCGTATACAATTAACCAAGAAATTATCAAGAGAAACGAAGGCTGAACCGGGCTAAGTATGGATACAGGTATTCTGCACGTGCAGATCGTCTATGCAAGTGCTTTCTGATACGTTGTTGACTGCTGCATTGTAGCGTTTGAAAGAACGGTGTGTTTACTGTTTTTCATTTGAAATTCAAGATCTAAAGGTAAAGGACGGGTATGGCTAGCATCGTGGAGGCTATTTCCGATAGCATCTCTTCATAAATCTGTGGCAGACGTCGTTCGATTTAAATCAATGCTGAGTTTATGATAACGGAAAAATGTGAATTTAGAGCAATTTACGATTGACCAAAAGCAAAACCAAATTCAAACGAATTTGGGCATAGCACATTGCGATTTTGGAAGACTGCTCTTGGCGTGAATCAATGCTTAATTCAACGTTCAGTATGAGTACGATACTCGGTTTTAATTTTCAGATTTAACTTCATCAAATCATCAAGAGAGCAAATCATAATAATCAAAACTTGCCCGCTGCAGCATTACTAAAAGTAACCCACGAATAATGTTAAATTTTGCTCCTTCATAAACTATTTCTGAGCTTATTATTTGGCTCTGTATTATCTATCAGGCCCAACGGGCTTTTCTAGTATACAGTAATTCTACAGTAATTTACAGTAATTTTACAGTAATTTATTCAATCTAACCATGTGCTAACATTAACGTAACCTTTTGTATCGAAATAATCTATTTATCCATAATTGAGGTATTGTCCAAGCTGAAATGTCTGTTTCAAAGGTATCCGTCCCGTGCAACTTTGGTGTGGAGAATCTCCATGACGAATTCCATGGAAACGTGACCGTGGAATTTGAGGATTCCACCTCCATGATGGCCAGTTCCCTGATTTTATCATGGAACAGTGAGGTGTTTACACGAATGTTCACAGAGTACAGACAATCCAGAGTAGAGATTAAAGACTTCCCCAAGGACGTTGTTGTAATGTTCCTGGAAGGCCTTTACTGTGGCGACATCGACCTGGAACAGAGCCATTTCAGAGAAATTAACAAGATATCTCACGCTTTTAGAGTGAGGTGGATGTCAGAGAAGTGTAATGCTGCTTTCACCCGATTTTGTGAGTCCTGCTCACAGAATTTTAATGAATTGGCGTTCCTTTTCAACGAGGCCGTGTACTCTAAAACCACTCTGGAAAGTGGTGACTTCATGGAAACTGTGATAACCACATTTTCCAGGATTGAAAATGTGTCCGAACTGTTTGTGGAGCAGTATCTCCGAGCAAACCTCACAGAAATCAAACCAGCAATTTTGGAACATCTCCTTGGAATGTGCAACGGACAATACATTCCAGTGCTACGAGCTGTGAAAGATCATATCCAGAAAGAACAAGGGATAACAGCCACTGTTCACGCTGTGCTTTGTAAAGCTGAATTGGTTCAGTGTTTGGTGAACGACTCACAGTTGTACGATGAGGTGATGGACTTGCTGTTCAAACGATTTGATAATACAAACCAGGAAGATTTGGAGTTAGTCAAAAGTTTGAATAAGGCTCTAAGTCTAAGACACCGGGATGGGCCGTCTTCGAGTGCCTTTGATTCGACAGTGTCTGTATCAGTCAGTATTGCAATACCAAACTTATTCTATGATCGAGAGTTGTTACGTTATGTGCCTCACAAAGATATTGGAAAGGCACTACTAGCGGTACCTGGTATCAGTCTCTTCATGGTTGTAGAATACGCGTATTACTACTGTAACGATACTCGTCGTGAAATAGTGCTACAAAATCTCCCTCGTATTTGCACTGCGCTGTCTCTTTGTGGTGTACCCAGACGGTTTGTTGAGAGATTCTATACCCCTGAGAAAGTACAGAACATACCTCAATCAGTGGTATCCGACAGTGACACCGCAGTCCTTGTTGGTCCAGAGACAACAGGAGAACAGTTACTCACCACTGAACTGTATCATAATTTCTCATTCCCTCATCCCCAATGTAATATCCAGACCTCAAAATGTGGGTTTATTCTGAAAGTAACTCCAGTTTCCGAGGAACAAACCGGTAAGTTTAGAATAGAGTTAACAACGGATGAAAAGGTGTACCCTGCAGACTTGCACTGTCACAGGGGTGCTATCAGCAGTGCAAACATGCACCTTGTTGTGGAGAAGTGCTCAGGTGATAAATGGTTCAACATGTGCATTTCCTGGAAAGGAAGACCAGAGTACAGTACTAGTGGTCTAAAGTGGGGAGATTGGAAGTGTAACGGGAAAGAACGTTTGAGACTTGTTATTTATTACGATGCTAGACAACATGAGAACTGTAAACATAGGAACAGCAATTCCTTAATCCTTAGTGGAGAAATGATAGGACGGGGCAGGTTAACTTTTTAGGTGGAGTAAAAAACTCTAAATCCAATGGAGTCATCATGAAGGGCTTCTAAATATTATCATTTATTATTGGATCTTTGGATTATGTATACTTATTAATTTTCATAGTTAAGTGTTGTGCAATAATAATATAATGGCATCAATGTGGTATAACCATAAATTTGTATGGTTTTGATGTGTAACATTCTTGAATGAATATTGAATACCTACTTAACAAGAAAGTAATAAAATTATACTAACCCCACATCAACTCAATGTTATAGTTAAGCTTTTTTGAAATCAGAACTCATTCGAAACTAAGCGTTGAATAAATGGTAAGTAAGTATACAATAACTAAAAGCTACATCAATATCAAAAATTCAAATATTTGATCAATATCAAATCAAATCTGATAATATTTTCTTGTCAAACATTTTATAAGGAATCCTAACATTGTTGCAACAGAAACAACTTCGTCAATCATTTACTTTTGCCTGATAATGCTTTTTCACTAGACAGTAAAATATTATCTAACTTGTTAATTTATCTCACTGATGAAGAATTGATGAACTAATGTCAACGTACATGTTCTATTATTAGCATCTTATTTTATTACCAAAGTCTTAGTAGACATTGCCTTATGGTCTCTACAGACTGCAGTCAGTCATTGTGTCGCCTGTAAACCACTACTTGTAGGTAGGCGGTTGCTGATTGTAAGACATGGGCACGGGGTACTGGGCGGGGGGTTGAGGGGGTGCAGGTGGGTAGGGCTGTCCTGCACCAGCAGCAGCAGCAGCAGCTCCCTGACCAAAGAACACCGTGTTGCCGCCCCCTCCAAAGTGTGCTGCAGGGGGGTAGGCAGGGCGAGGGGTAGGGTTGGTCGGGGCCACGGCCTCAGCTGGCTGCACCGAGTTCTGGATCACCACGTTCTGACTCCTGACCCTCCTCTTACCACAGCAGCCCTTACCACAGAAGTAGCAACACAGCACACACAGCACGATGCTCACAACGATAATCACCACTATCACTATGATGATCGTGTAGACTATTCCCAGTCCAGCCTTCACCGCGTCGTCCCAATCCTCCCCCCACTCCGCCCAATCCGTACCGTCCGACCACTCCCACAAGTCGAAGATGTCCTCCCAATCAGCTCCACTCGGAGTGGTGGTCCATCTACTCGAGTGGTCGCCAGGGACTTGCACACCGGATTGCCCGAGGCCCAGTCGTGGTCACAGTACTCCATGAAGTCGTCACAGTAGATGGCGTTCTGGTAGTTGGCCCATCCAGTGAAGCTACAGGTGGCGTATTCCCACCAGTTGCCAGGCTCGCAATCGTTGTACTCCTGGTCGCAGAAGATGTAGCTGAAGCCGTCATCCTCGAAGCAGTATTGCGGGAAGCAGTACTCCGTGATCACAGCGCTGGGAAGCAGCAGAAGAAGGGATACCAGGAATAACATGGTGCCTGGAGGTAGAGGGGTCAGGGATTTTATCTAATTTACACAGGGATACCAGGAATAACATGGTGCCTGGAGGTAGAGAGGTCAGGGATTTTATCTAATTTACACAGGGATACCAGGAATAACATGGTGCCTGAGGTAGAGGTCAGGGATTTTATCTAATTTACAGGGATACCAGGAATAACATGGTGCCTGGAGGTAGAGAGGTCAGGATTTTATCTAATTTTTACAGGGATACCAAGAATAACATAGGGCATGGTGCCTGGAGGTAGAGAGGTCAGGGATTTTATCTAATTTACACAGGGATACCAGGAATAACATGGTGCCTGGAGGTAGAGGGGTCAGGGATTTTATCTAATTTACACAGGGATACCAGGAATAACATGGTGCCTGGAGGTAGAGGGGTCAGGGATTTTATCTTATTACAATTATTAGAATAACATGTGCCTGGAGGTAGAGAGGTCAGGGATTTTAGTAACTCACACAGGAATACCAGGAATAACATGGTGCCTGGAGGTAGAGGGGTCAGGGATTTTAGTAACTCACACAGGGATACCAGGAAGAACATGGTGCCTGGAGGTAGAGGGGTCAGGGATTTTAGTAACTCACACAGG
The DNA here is from genome assembly GCA_011033025.1 of Beroe forskalii. Taxonomy (NCBI): domain Eukaryota; kingdom Metazoa; phylum Ctenophora; class Nuda; order Beroida; family Beroidae; genus Beroe; species Beroe forskalii. The sequence goes on along the minus strand of WFMF01000794.1, from coordinate 4,424 downwards.
GATACCAGGAATAACATGGTGCCTGGAGGTAGAGGGGTCAGGGATTTTAGTAACTCACACAGGAATACCAGGAATAACATGGTGCCTGGGGGTAGAGGGGTCAGGGATTTTAGTAACTCAAACAGGGATACCAGGAATAACATGGTGCCTGGAGGTAGAGGGGTCAGGGATTTTAGTAACTCACACAGGAATACCAGGAATAACATGGTGCCTGGGGGTAGAGGGGTCAGGGATTTTAGTAACTCACACAGGAATACCAGGAATAACATGGTGCCTGGAGGTAGAGGGGTCAGGGATTTTATCTAATTTACACAGGCCATGCCTTCTGTGGGCGCTGGGCTGGATACTATAGGCATTGTTAAAATCCTTGAATAATGTTCATTGTTCAAGTAGAAAGGGTTGATAATTTGTGAGCTCCTGTGCAGTTTTCAGTGGGGTACACTTCAGTAAATAATTAAATTTAATCGGTAAAACATTATCAGCAATTTCATCCAAAGGACCAAAAAAGTTACAGCACTTTCAATTGTATCAAAATATCGATAACACAATGTAAATAATGAACTAAGGAGTGATGGACATTAATCTCGAGATTAAAATCTGTCGGCAAAGCCGTGGGCAGGTTCCAAGCACAATGAAACGTAACCATGGATACAAAGTAATTTCATCAAGGTGAACAGTTGATTTTATCTAGAGGCATCTGATAATGCTTGTTTCTTGTTGACTTTAACTCTTTAGTTCCTATCAAGTGACTTCATCAAATACAATATGACGCAGTTTTAACATGAAAATTTCATGGTATAAGTAAACATTCGTCGGAGTTCCTTTATAATAATGTAATTTCAACGAATAATGCAATTTCAACGAATAATGCAAATTCAACGAATAGGTTACCTATAAATTTATTAAATCATTTTAATTACCTGAGGAGGTGTATTTATGTGGAGTAAAACTTTGATGTTTACAAATTTGGTAGGGTGCAATTTGGGATCTTTCTCTAGTCGTAAATCAAGTCATTACAAAATAGTGGCGTAATCTTGAACTGTCATGGTGTGTGAAAAAGGGGATTTTCCCGAAAAATCCCCAAATTACAACACCATAAAACACCTCGTAAGGTATCTAAATGTCTTGCTCACATGCACAGCTTTTGAGCTGGTTTGCTGGTTATATAAACAAGATCACTAACTTACCTACTTGTTAGCTGACTTTTGCACTGATGATGATTTGAAACCACTTTGCGATTTGCATTAAAAAGTTAGCTCGTTGTGGTTATTCATATTTTGGGCAATTTTGGGCAATTTTGGGCAATGTTTTACTCTTATCTATACCCAATCTTTGCAACATGAGACATCTCATTTTTGAGTGTCTTTTGTGAGTTTTCGACAATATAGTCGCAGGACACATGCCTTAATTTGGTATCCCTGTGTACTTATGTACTTTTGCAGTTTTATTGTCATTCTTATTTATTATTTATTCATGTAAACAAACTAACTTAAATAATGCTCCTATTTCAGGGCAGGACAAGTAATGTAAAGCAGTTGCCCGTTCCTTGCCCCGTCACCACTGCTAATAGTACAGGTAATCAGCCCGTGATTTGTACTATTGTTCCGCACAGAGGTCTGGGGCGACACCCCTCTCTGAAGCAACACCCACTGAGTGAATGAAGTTATTGCCTTACATTTCTGTTTGATTTCAAGGCACTATGCATTACAGTTATAAAGTGACATGGAACAACCTCAACAGTCAACAACTTACCATTGATGGTACTAAATATGCGCCGCCAGAAATGGCGAGGAAATATTGGGAGTAGGGTGCGGTGTGAAGGTCATGACGACAGTTTACACTTACGATATTTATTATTTATCACGGCATACCGTCATACCAAGTATGACGGTAAGCTTGTAAACGTCTTGTGGGGTATACCACACCTTGTGTACCCTGGTATGCGAGACACGTTGTTTAACGTTTAGGTATGTTATTGTGAGACACGTAGTGTGACGTTGTCTTATGTAGAAACACGCAGGGTGGCATACTGGAACTCGCATTGTGACAAACTGGTATCTGAAACGGGTAGTATGGCGTACTGTTGTCAGCAGGTGTCAAAGACTTATTGGTGTCAGAGACACATCTAAGTGGGACGTACTGGTGTCAGAAACATGAAGTGTGACGTACTGGTGTCAGAAACACGTAGTGTGGTGTACTGGTGTCAAAGACACGTCATGTGACGTACTGGTGTCAGAAACAGGAAGTGTGGTGTACTGGTGTCAGAGACATGAAGTGTGACATACTGGTTTCAGAGACATGAAGTGTGACATACTGGTTTCAGAGACATGTAGTGTGACGTACTGGTGTCAGAAACAGGAAGTGTGACGTACTGGTGTCAGAAACACGTAGTGTGGTGTACTGGTGTCAGAAACAGGAAGTGTGACGTACTGGTGTCAGAGACATGAAGTGTGACATACTGGTGTTAGAAACATGAAGTGTGACGTACTGGTGTCAGACTTCAGAGACACGGAGTGTGACGTATTGGTGTCAGAAACATGTAGTGTGACGTACTGGTGTCAGAGACCCGTTGTGTGATGTATTGGTGTCGGAGACTCGAAGTGTGACGTACTGGTGTCAGAGACAGGAAGTGTGACGTACTGGTGTCAGAAACACGTAGTGTGGTGTACTGGTGTCAGAGACACGTCATGTGACGTACTGGTGTCAGAGACACGAAGTGTGACGTACTGGTGTCAGAAACATGAAGTGTGACGTACTGGTGTCAGAAACATGAAGTGTGACGTACTGGTGTCAGAGACATGTTGTGTGGCGTACTGGTGTCAGAAACACGTAGTGTGGTGTACTGGTGTCAGAGAGCACGAAGTGTGACTGGTGTCAGAGACACACGGTGTGACGAAGTTGGTGTCAGAGACATGTATTGTGACGTACTGGTTTCAGAGACACGAAGTGTGACGTACTGGTGTCAGAGACATGTAGTGTGACGTACTGGTGTCAGAGACACATAGTGGGACAAACTGGTGTCAGAAACATGTAGTGTGACGTACTGGTGTCAGAGACTCGTTGTGTGACGAACTGGTGTCAGAGACACGTAGTGTGACGTACTGGTGTCAGAGACATGTAGTTTGACGTACTGGTGTCAGAGACATGTAGTGTGACGTACTGGTGTCAGAGACATGTAGTGTGACGTACTGGTGTCAGAGACATGTAGTGTGACGTACTGGTGTCAGAGACATGTAGTGTGACGTACTGGTGTCAGAGACTCGTTGTGTGACGAACTGGTGTCAGAGACTCGTTGTGTGACGAACTGGTGTCAGAGACACGTAGTTTGACGTACTGGTGTCAGAGACATGCAGTGTGACGTACTGGTGTCAGAGACATGTAGTGTGACGTACTGGTGTCAGAAACATGTAGTGTGACGTACTGTCGTACTGGTGTCAGAGACTCGTTGTGTGACGTACTGGTGTCAGAGACACGTAGTGTGACGTACTGGTGTCAGAGACACGTAGTGTGACGTACTGGTGTCAGAGACACGAAGTGTGACGTACTGGTGTCAGAGACATGTAGTGTGACGTACTGGTGTCAGAGACACGTAGTGTGACGTACTGGTGTCAGAGACTCGTAGTGGGACAAACTGGTGTCAGAAACATGTAGTGTGACGTACTGGTGTCAGAGACTCGTTGTGTGACGTACTGGTGTCAGAGACACGTAGTGTGACGTACTGGTGTCAGAGACTCGTAGTGTGGTGTACTGGTGCCAGGGACTCCTAGTGTGACGTACTGGTGTCAGAAACATGTAGTGTGACGTACTGGTGTCAGAGACACGAAGTTTGACGTACTGGTGTCAGAGACATGTAGTGTGACGTACTGGTGTCAGAGACTCGTAGTGTGGCGTACTGGTGCCAGGGACTCCTAGTGTGACGTACTGGTGTCAGAAACATGTAGTGTGACGTAGTGGTGTCAGGGACACGTAATGTGACGTAGTGGTGTCAGGGACATGTAGTATGACGTACTGGTGTTAGAGACACGTGGTTTGACGTACTGGTATGCAGTTTGGTTTACCTGAATTTTGAAGAATTGACGCATTGCGTGTGATGTTCTGACATACCCTGTGTAATTTGTTTACCCTGTTTGTGAATTGTGTACCTTACCTACCTGGTATGTATGTACTCTCTGTTCTACTTTCTTGTAATTGTATTGTGTAATACGAAAATGATAAGAAACGACTGTGCCTAGCCTGTGTACCTTGTAGATCGGTAACCATAGGACAAGCAGGGTAATCAAATCCTAAAATTCCTCAGCCACGAAAGTGAACCATGCTCAGTCAGACAAAGTGGATGAAAGAAATCATATAAAAGAAGCTGATGAGGTATGTATGGGGAAGCAATCATCAAATATTGATATCAAATAGTAATTATTTCCATATAG
>WFMF01000793.1:0-44687 GCA_011033025.1 Beroe forskalii | reverse complement strand
TCTTTCCTGGAAAAATATGGGGTGAGGGATAGTCAGTAGAGCCGTAGGAAGGGAAAACGTCTAGTGTATATAAGTATATAAGCATATAATATGTCACCAGCAATAACACACCCCCTCTCAACAGCGATGCCTCGCAAACTGATGCTGTTTTCGGCTTTACTCCTTTTGATGATGATGCCAGACCTGACCCAAGGAGCGACGGCTAAAACCGATTCCCAGATTCTTTATGGAATTTGCAACCTTAACTGTCAGATGGCTAGTAATCAACGTAGATATTACAAACAGTCTGATAGAAATTATAGTTGTTCGTATTTCTGCGGAGGTGCTGAGCCGTGAGACTGTTTACAGTATGCTGACGGCGTGACCTTCTCAGCTCACGATTATTATAGAAATTAGAGTACTAAGGGCAAAAACAATTCATTTTTGAGGGATTTTTGATGAATGATTTCTTAGTTATAAAGTTGTAAATTTTATCATTCAGTTGTTTGATTTGAAAATTTCATATTTTGTAATCATTTATCTGAGCATTTCTTGAAAATAGGGGGTCAGTGGGGGTCAGCAGGGGGGGTCATTGGTATACTTTCATACGACCAATATTTCAATACTGGGTTACATGGTAATTGTCCAACGACTGAAATATACTGTTTTGAATTCTATATGCGAGTAGATACTGATACAGATCGAAGTAAGAGAATACAGTTAGGAGAGCAAACTACAAATAAATCATGCACCAAGAATTGAATGTTATAAGAAAATCGGGAGAGGGAATGATTCTTGTCCTATTTCTTACTCCATGAAAGTGTTCTGGATATATTCACGCCCTGACCAGGGAGGTATCCCCTTAGATTTAGGAAATAGAGAGTCGTACCGCGTTATTACCTTGGGTGCGACATCACGTAATTACCTTGGGTGCGAAATCACGTATCATTTTAAAAAAGTGACATCACGTAATTACCTTGGGTGCGACATCACGTAATAACCTTGGGTTGCGACATCACGTGATAACCTTTAAAACATCACGTAACCTAAAGTGACATCACTTGGGTGCGACATCACGTAATTACCTTTGACATCCCGTAATTTTGGGTGCGACATCACGTAATTACCTTTAAAAGCGACATCACGTAATTACCTTGGTGCGATATCACGTAATTACCTTGGGTGCGACATCACTTAATTACCTAAAAGCGACATCATGTAATAACCTTGGGTGCGACATCACGTGATAACCTTGGGTGCGACATCACGTAATTACCTTGGGTGCGACATCACGTAGTTACCTTGGGTGCGACATCACATCACGCGACATCCGTGTACCTTGGGTGCGACATCACGTAATTACCTTGGGTGCGACATCACGTAATAACCTTTGGTGCGACATCACGTAATTCACGGTGCGACATCACGTAATAACCTTGGTGCGACATCACGTAATTACCTTGGGCGCGACATCACGTAATTTACCTTGGGTGCGACATCACGTAATAACCTTGGGTGCGACATCACCTAATAACTTTGCGACATCACGTAATTACCTTGGGTGCGACATCACGTAATTACCTTGGGTGCGATATCACGTACTGGTTTTGACATCACACGTAATTGGGTGCGACCTTGGGTGCGACATCACGTAATTACTTTGGGTGCGACATCACGTAATTACCTTGGGTGCGACATCACGTTATTACCTTGGGTGCGACATCGCCTAATTACCTTGGGTGCGACATCACGTAATTACCTTGGGTGCGATATCACGTAATTACCTTGGGTGCGACATCACGTAATTACCTTGGGTGCGACATCACGTTATTACCTTGGGTGCGACATAGCGTAATTACCTTGGGTGCAACATCACGTAATTACCTTGGGTGCGACATCCCGTAATTACCTTGGGTGCGACATCACGTAATTACCTTGGGTGCGACATCACGTAATTACCTTGGGTGCGACATCACGTAATTACCTTGGGTGCGACATCACGTAATTACCTTGGGTGCGACATCACGTAATTACCTTGGGTGCGACATCACGTAATTACCTTGGGTGCGACATCCCGTAATTACCTTAGGTGCGGTGCGACTCGGGTGCGACATCCCGTAATTACCTTGGGTGCGACATCACGTAATCACCTTGGATGCGACATCACGTAATTACCTTGGGTGACATCACGTAATCTTGGGTGCGACATCACGTAATTACCTTGGGTGCGACATCACGTAATTACCTTGGGTGCGACATCACGTAATTACCTTGGGTGCGACATCACGTAATTACCTTGGGTGCGACATCACGTAATTACCTTGGGTGCGACATCACGTAATTACCTTGGGTGCGACATCACGTAATTACCTTGGGTGCGACATCACGTAATTACCTTGGGTGCGACATCACGTAATTACCTTGGGTGCGACATCACGTAATTACCTTGGGTGCGACATCACGTAATTACCTTGGGTGCGACATCACGTAATTACCACGTGCGAATCACCTTGGGTGCGACATCACGTAATTACCTTTGGGTGCGACATCACGTAATTACCTTGGGTGCGACATCACGTAATTACCTTGGGTGCACAGTGCGACATCACGTAATTACCTTGGGTGCGACATCACGTAATTACCTTGGGTGCGACATCACGTAATTACCTTGGGTGCGACATCACGTAATTACCTTGGGTGCGACATCACGTAATTACCTTGGGTGCGACATCACGTAATTACCTTGGGTGCGACATCACGTAATTACCTTGGGTGCGACATCACGTAATTACCTTGGGTGCGACATCACGTAATTACCTTGGGTGCGACATCACGTAATTACCTTTGGGTGCGACATTGGGGTGCGACATCACGTAATTACCTTGGGTGCGACATCACGTAATTACCTTGGGTCGTGCGACATCACGTAATTACCTTGGGTGCGACATCACGTAATTACCTTGGGTGCGACATCACGTAATTACCTTGGGTGCGACATCACGTAATTATGGGTGCGACATCACGTAATTACCTTGGGTGCGACATCACGTAATTACCTTGGGTGCGACATCACGTAATTACCTTGGGTGCGACATCACGTAATTGTGGGTGCGACATCACGTAATTACCTTGGTGCGACATCACGTAATTACCTTGGGTGCGACATCACGTAATTACCTTGGGTGCGACATCACGTAATTACCTTGGGTGCGACATCACGTAATTACCGCCCAGGTGCGACATCACGTAATTACCTTGGGTGCGACATCACGTAATTACCTTGGGTGCGACATCACGTAATTACCTTGGGTGCGACATCACGTAATTACCTTGGGTGCGACATCACGTAATTACCTTGGGTACGACATCCCGTAATTACCTTGGGCGCGACATCCCGTAATTACCTTGGGTGCGACATCACGTAATTACCTTGGGTGCGACATCACGTAATTACCTTGGGTGCGACATCACGTAATTACCTTGGGTGCGATGTCACGTAATTACCTTGGGTGAGACATCACGTAATTACCTTGGGTGCGACATCACGTAATTACCTTGGGTGCGACATCACGTAATTACCTTGGGTGCGACATCACGTAATTACCTTGCGTGCGACATCACGTAATTACCTCGGGTGCGACATCACGTAATTTCCTTGGGTGCGACATCACGTAATTACCTTGGGTGCGACATCACGTAATTACCTTAGGTGCGACATAGCGTAATTACCTTGGGTGCGACATCACGTAATTACCTTGGGTGCGACATCACGTAATTTCCTTGGGTGCGACATCACGTAATTTCCTTGGGTGCGACATCACGTAATTACCTTGGGTGCGACATCACGTAATAACTTTGGGTGCGACATAGCGTAATTACCTTGGGTGCGACATCACGTAATTACTTTTGGTGCGACATCACGTAATTTCCTTGGGTGCGACATCACGTAATTACCTTGGGTGCGACATCACGTAATAACCTTGGGTGCGACATCACGTGATTACCTTGGGTGCGACATCACGTAATTACCTTGGGTGCGACATCACGTAATTACCTTGGGTGCGACATCACGTAATTACCTTGGGTGCGACATCACGTAATTACCTTGGGTGCGACATCATGTGATTACCTTGGGTGCGACATCACGTAATTACCTTGGCTGCGACATCACGTAATTACCTTGGGTGCGACATCACGTAATTACCTTGGGTGCGACATAGCGTAATTACCTTGGGTGCGACATCACGTAATTAACTAGGGTGCGACATCACGTAATTACCTTGGGTGCGACATAGCGTAATTACCTGGGGTGCCACATCACGTAATTACCTTGGGTGCGACATCACGTAATTACCTTGGGTGCGACATCACGTAATTACCTTGGGTGCGACATCACGTAATTACCTTGGGTGCGACATCACGTAATTACCTTGGGTGCGACATCACGTAATTACCTTGGGTGCGACATCACGTAATTACCTTTGGTGCGACATCACACGTAATTACCTTGCGGGTGCGACATCACGTAATTACCTTGGGTGCGACATCACGTAATTACCTTGGGTGCGACATCACGTAATTACCTTGGGTGCGACATCACGTAATTACCTTGGGTGCGACATCACGTAATTACCTTGGGTGCGACATCACGTAATTACCTTGGGTGCGACATCACGTAATTACCTTGGGTGCGACATCACGTAATTACCTTTAGGTGCGACATCACGTAATTACCTTGGGTGCGACATCACGTAATTACCTTGGTGCGACATCACGTAATTACCTTACATCACGTAATTACCTTGGGTGCGACATCACGTAATTACCTTGGGTGCGACATCACGTAATTACCTTGGGTGCGACATCACGTAATTACCTTGGGTGCGACATCACGTAATTACCTTGGGTGCGACATCACGTAATTACCTTGGGTGCGACATCACGTAATTACCTTGGGTGCGACATCACGTAATTACCTTGGGTGCGACATCACGTGATTACCTTGGGTGCGACATCACGTAATTACCTTGGGTGCGACATCACGTAATTACCTTGGGTGCGACATCACGTAATTACCTTGGGTGCGACATCACGTAATTACCTTGGGTGCGACATCACGTAATTACCTTGGGTGCGACGTCACGTAATCACCTTGGGTGCGACATCACGTAATTACCTTGGGTGCGATAAATAAACTGAAGAAGGGCTTCTAGGACCGGGCTGCCGGGTGAACAAGGGGTTGGGGTGGATAACAAATTACAACTTTTGACAAATGGCAAGTGGTGCAAATGGCTTTCAGGGTTTCAAAGAGAAAGTCGGGAACAACTTTTCATGCATACTTCCATAAATCATGATCACAAAAGTACAAAACAATGAAACGGTGCTATAAAGCTATAACTTTTTCTGTCCGGGATTTCTTTAGAATTAAAGAAGATTTCGGGATCGGAATAAGCCTCAAGACTGCCGAAAGAATAAGATGAAATGGAATTAGGGATGGAATTAGCTAAAGGATCTACTCGATAAAATGTTACAAACTAGATAACTGTTAACTGGATCTTGTCAGAGATCTTACTGTTGCTTCCAGTTCCTCCTCCTCCTCTATCAGTCACGTGAACCTTGTTCTGCTCGATCATTGGTTGAGGGAGAGTGTCCCTGCTCTGTCATGTGATCTGATTGGGGACACTTAGCATTCACATGCACCCTGACTCCTGATTGGGATGTCCAATTTTAACCTTGTGTAGTAATTCTCGGCTCTCGATGTATAAACTTAAGCTTACATTTTCCAAGTAATCGCAATTATCAGCTTGAAAATGGCACTGGCAAGGCTTGCTGATTCTAGAATAAAGTTTGTTATCTGCGTCTATCATACAATTGGTATCAGAAAATTCCATTATTCAATAAGGAAAAGTCTTGCCAATGCCATAGATAGCCCTGAATTGACACGGACAACTCAGATCCGCGAACGCCCATAGAATTACAATTGCGCGCGCGTAATCAGAGCGCGCACAAAGTACTAGCAGGCGGATCACGTGACAGGTCACGTGATATGACAGGTCACGTGATTTGACGTCACGAAACAGAAAAACGGCCAGAGGCAAAAAAGACGTTGTACCATTTCAACTTGATATATTCGTGATCAGCTCACTGAGATGTATAATCGAGTCAAAGTTCCTCAAAACCTTGAAAAAAGGGTGCACCCTAACGGTAGAGATGAAGTTACACCACATGTGACTTCAGGATCTCGCAATGAGGAGTCTAACACGGTAGAGATGAAGTTGTTAGCACTGACTGACCAGGAGAAAGTGATGACCTTTATGAAGGAGCGCAGAGCTATGAACATGACCAGTGTGGTACAATTCCTCAAGTCTAGGGCCATGTTTTATCTGGTAAGCATAATTTTATGATGATTACTTTATTACGTACAAATCCTACGCAGTTTGAAGTTTACCACTTAGTTGTGTAAGTCTCTGACGCTAGCTGTTACCATGGTAACATTACCATGTAAGACTCTGTAACCATGGTAACATGATGTGACTACAGTAAATACCATTGTAACACCGTGGTATTGTCAGCTAGGAGAGTACTATGCTACAACGGGGTTTGTGTGTGAAGCTGTGGAGCAGTGGAGAGACCTGGAGAACGGGACTGTTACTGACTCGACCTACCCCGGCCTCAAACGTATTGTCCAGCTACTCCTAGAGTCTAATATTCAGGTTACACTGGAGTAGGATAGTCCTAGAGTCTAACATTCAGGTAACAACGCACCCAGGCGCGGGGCAGAATACTCCGCGCCCCGAAAGGCCGAGACAACAGGGCGAAACTACTCAAATATTTATAAAATTTCCATTTTGAGCTTAGATTAAAGTTCAACCATTTCAATTCAGAAAGTTACTGAGAGCTAGAGCATAGGAAATAACAAAAAACATAAGGGAATGGTATTTAACCATCACTCTTCACATAGACGATTATCAAGAACAATAGATAACACTAATACGCACCATTGAACTCAGGTGCCCATTACTCATTGTTACCATTCATAAATAAACTGAATTTGCATAAACAACTCAGTGATAAAATACTGTGATAACTTAAGAGTAAATCACTGTGAAATAAGTTAAGAGCATGAAACTGAAAAGTTAAAAATATCATAAATTTCAGTATAAATAACTTGATTTAAAAATGCTGGCAACATACTGTCAACAGCAAACGTAAAAAGTCAATGAAAATACATTAAATACAATTACAATTAGGTATATAGAGTATTAGCAATGAATGTTTATTCCTTTCTTCTTGGCTACAAAGGGATTATTTCTCAAATAGTCATTGAACTTAATTTTATTAGTCAAATAGTTACCCCTTCAATTTTGTCAAGCACCACTGATGAAATATGCCAGAAATTACTAGGGCAGAATCTTACAGCACTATTCTTATATTGTTCTAAAGAAATTTTAAACATTTCAATACTTGATGCATCCTCACATATTTTGGTAAATCGTTCCAGTAAGGTCTAACTCTTTCTGAAATAAAGTTATCATTAATTCTAACTACTTCTTTCTGAACATTGGTACAAGATTTCCTATGAGTTAACAGGTTTCTTCTACTTCTACCCAATTTAAACAACTTCTGACCATAGTCAACTTTATTGTTCAATATCTTAAATGTTTCTATTAGATCTCCTCTTATTCTCCTTTCAGCTAATGTTGTTAATTTAAGCCTGTCCAACCGCTCACTGTAAGGAAGTGTACCTATGCCATTTATGAGTCTAGTGAAACGACGCTGGACTCCTTCCAGCTCCAAGATGGTACCCCAATTCCCATGGTGAGCAGTTGGACTCCAAAGTTGGACACAATACTCTAGCTTGGGCCTTATAAGTGATTTGTAGATTTTCAGCATAACATCAATATCTTTAGCAATAACATTTCTACTTATCCAAGCTATAGTTCTGTTAGCATCTTTTATACTCTTATCTATATTACAATTCCAATTCAAATTTTCATTTATAAGGACTCCTAAATCTGTTTCTGAACTAGTTTCTTCAAGGACTTTATTATGTAAAACATATTCATTTCTAGGGTTATCATTCATCTATATGTAATACCTTACATTTCTCTATATTGAACTTCAAAAGCCAAGTTTCCTCCCAATTTTCAAGTTGTCTCAAGTCAACATTATTTATATTACACTCAGTGGCATTGAAAACAATCTTAAGGTCATCAGCAAATATTTTAGACACATTCTTAATCTGATTAGGTAAATCATTTATGTAAAGGACGAATAATAAAGGTCCTAAAACTGAACCTTGAGGTACACCAGATTTTACCTTTCTAGAATCAGATAATTCCCCTCTTACAACAGTTCTCATAGTTCTATTAGAAAGAAAGTCCTGAATAATTCCCCAATGTGTTCCCATTGATACCAAGTTTTTGTAACTTAACAAGAAGTCTGTAATGGGGTACAGTGTCAAAGGCTTTCATAAAAGTCTAGGTACAAAATATCTACAGGTGATCCTTCTTCAAGTAGAGATATTACATTGTCAACTGTTTCTATTAAAGTTTGATAAGCATGACTTTAGAAACAAATCCATGCTGGTCTTCTATAATTTCACTTTCAACAAATTCCAAAACATGCTGTCGAACAAATTTTCATAAACTTTACATAATATACAAGTCGGTAAACAGGTCTATAATTATATGGGTTATTTCTAGAGTCTTTCTTATGGAGTGCAGTAACATGAGCTTCTTTCCACTTGTCAGGAATGCATGCCTCCTTAGCACATTTATTATACAACATTGTCAAAGCATTTACAAAACTTTCATTATCAGCGAGTGCCTTCAAGAGTTTTGGATGAACCTTATCAGGTCCAAAGCTCTTATAGACATCCAGTTTACTTAACTCATTGTAAACATCAGAGAAACTTATGACAATTTCCCCACATGTTTTAACATTCTCACTGTTGTAACAAGCTTCTGGTAAGGGACCCTGAGGTTCTTCCACAAAAACTGAACTGAAAGAATCAATAAACACTCAGCAGTATCATGGTCACTTGTAGTACGAGCCATCTGGTTTAACCAAGTTTGTTACAACTTCTTTAACTTTATTGCGAGATCTTAAATATGAGGAAGAAGGCACGTGAGTTATATTTAAGACATTTTGTTACCTTCCTCTCATATTTAATCCTGGCATTAGACTCACATTTTTCAAATACATGCTGTTTTTCTAGAGCAATATTCCAGTTTCTTATACAAGGGTTTAAATCAAAATCATTCCAGGCCTTATTCATAAGAAAAATAATTCTACGGCCTTTTCATCGAATTAATTTGAATAATTACTGCTCAAGGCAAAAAATACAAAAAATCGATTCAAATAATTTGTCAGAATTCCATACTGCGCGTGCGCTGCGCGCGGCTAGATCGGCTGCCTAACGCGCGCGCGGCCACATGCAAACGACGTGGCCAATGGCCATTATGCTGAAATTAGATCTATGGAAGCGAGGGAGGATCAAAAATTTTATGTGAAATAAAGTGATCCTTCTCGGCCACTGCAGTGGACGAAAAGGCTCAAAAAATTTTCACATAAAATTTTTGATCTCTCCTCGGCCACGGGGTTAAGGCTCAAAAATTTTTACATAAAAAATTTTTATGTAAAATTTTTTATGTAAAAAAAAGTGAGCCTGCTCGGCCACCGTACCCTACCCTCCGCCGCGCACGCAACGTTTTCCTAGTATGCAACACGACCCTCCAAACCTTCGAGTGTTGCGCGCAGGGATGGGAGAAATCCATCAAGTATGTACGCGCCGTGCTGGGGAACTGGAAGCGCGCCGCGCGAGCCAAACAGGGATATACGTGTTTAGCAAATCCTGACCCTAATCAGAACCCTCACCTTAATGCTTAAAGCGCTAGATGCGCTTAATTATATTTTCTGCGTGACGTCATGTCACTGTCATACTCATAAATTAAAAAAAAGACTCCTGTTTACATGGGAAACCGACCCGCGCACCTTTCCGTGAAAAGCGCGCGCGAACAAGATGTGGTTAAGAGACATCCTCTTTCTAAACCCGCATAGGTGTGTGTACGCACTACGAGCTTACCTACGCAAACATTGTCAGACCCCTTCGCCTTCGGCGGGCGCGCGCAACAGGGATAAACATTAAACGTGTTTAGCTAGACCTGGACCCCTTTGCCGGGCGCGCGCCCATATAAACGGGAGCCTTCATTATCTATGACAATGACGTCACTCAGAAAAATATAATCAAGCGCACCTAGCGCTTTAAGGACAAGGGTTAGGGTCAGGATTAGGATCAGGATTTGTTAGGGTTAGGATTAAGTTTAGGGTTTTGGTTAGGGCTATGGTTAGGTTTAAGATACAGAAAAATTGACGTTTAGATCTGTGACGTCACTCAGAGCCGTTTATATGGGAGAGATACCACAATTCAACCTTTCAAGTGACCAAGTCCTTGCTTTAGTAGAACACGATTACCCGTGTGGGAAGCGCGAACGCTTAAAGTTAAGGAGACATCAAATTCACAGTTCATATACATTAGTCATAGTCATACCACTTACAGTAATCATTAATAAAATTTAATTTTAAACACAAACTCAACACCATAAGTTATCGCTAATCAGTTGCCAGACGTTGTACTTGTCTGGCGCTCCGAGTCGGGGCGCGCGCGAAGGGGAGCATGCAAATGCAATTGCAATGTCTGGCAACCAATCAGTGATCAAGAATCAATTGAACCATAACCATTACCAAATGCAGACGGCGACATAATCATATTGCTTCGAGGTCTTAAAAGATCATCATGAGGTCTACAGCAGTGTCTCGACCATTTGAGGAGCGGCGTAATTCGCCAAGCTTGGGTACATTTTGTAAATTGCAGCGCGTGACAGCACGGACAGTTACCTGACGTCGTCAGACTGCGAGTCGTGGCGCGCGCGCTTCGCGCGCGCGAGGGGGTCAGGCAACGCCTGACAAACGCAATGTACTTTCAGTTACACAGCAACATGCTTTGATTCAAAAAAGTACCCTAGCGCGGCGTAATCGATTCCAGAGCGCGAGCCAAAGAACGGGGATATTGTTGTCGATACACCAAAGTAAACATAAATAAGATAAGTGATTTAAAAAATCGACAGCCAAGAGTCTGAGTATAAAACACATAAAAAGTAAAGCATGGCGATCTCCACTCTGAATTTCAGGTGATTTGTCCGACGCACTGGGGATGGTACACGTTCCCGGAGGTGGCGACGCTGCAGTTGGGTTCTGTGAAGGGGTGGAAGCAGAAGGCGCAGTAAGTGCCCGTGCTGATCTTCACACGGCGTCTGGTTAGCGCCACTTTGTCCGCCCTGGCTCGTGCCCACTCCAGCTCACTGAGTCCCTTGAGGATCCTGCCGGTACGGTACTGGTGCGCCTGGTCCCCAAGAGACCGGTAGACGAAGGGTTCTATGAGGGAGAGGGGCCAGTGGGACGGCAGTAGTCGGTAAACTGCAGAGTAGTTGAAGACGGAGCGCTGGTCGTTCAGGAAGTCCACTGCTCGCTCCTGCAACTGCGAATAAGGGACTACTTAGTTCACTCAGCTATTATGATAGGGTAAACACCTTAAGGTTGGTTTTCGAGCCATCAACAAAAGTAGGCAATTCAACATAATGAAGCTACCTGGAGTTGTTCTGAGAGGTAGAGTTTTAGGAGGAGGAGGTGGAGTTCTGGCCGGCCACTTGGCCACTCCCGGCAGTAGGCCTCAGCGCTCTGCACGTCCCTCAGCTCGTACACGAGAACTTTAAGAGCCTTGTCGTGTTCCTGGGGGAGATGATTGGTTTTGAAGTGGGTTACCGAAGATAACAGGTATAAGTGCAATTTCAACAGCCAATAGGAGCGAAGTGTTTCCACGTACTATTTAATCACCTGCAGTTTCCCGTGCAGTATCGCTTGTTCTTTCTTGAGACTTGTTCCCTGCACTTTGTTCAGAATCAGAGACACTGCGTACTTGTCACTCCGGAGCAGGTGTTCCTGAGGGAGTGGGGGAGTGAGGGGAGAGAGGGGAGTGAGGGAAGGAGGGGAGGGAGGGAGAGAGGGGAGTGAGGGAGTGAGGGAGAGAGGGGAGTGAGGGGGAGAGGGGAGTTAGGGAGGAAGGGGAGTGAGGGGATTGAGGGGAGTGAGGGAGTGAGGTGGTGAGGGAGGAAGGGAAGTGAGGAAGAGAGGGAGAGAGGGGGGAGTGAGGGAGTGAGGGATTGAGGGAGGGAGGGGAGTGGGGGGGGGAGAGGGGAGTTAGGGAGTGAGGGAGGAAGGGGAGTGAGGGGATTGAGGGGAGTGAGGCAGGGAGGGGAGTGAGGGGAGTGAGGGAGAGAGGGGCGTGAGGGGAGTGAGGGGGAGAGGGGAGTGGGGGAGAGAGGGGAGTGAGGGAGTGAGGGGGAGAGGAATAGAGGGGAGTGAGGGAGGAAGGGGAGTGAGGGAGTGAAGGGGAGCAGGGAGTGAGGGGGAGAGGGGAGTGGGGGAGAGAGGGGAGTGGGGGAGAGAGGGGAGTGGGGAGTGGGGAGAGGGGAGTGAGGGGAGTGAGGGAGGGAGGGGAGTGGGGGAGAGTGAGGGGAGAGAGGAGTGAGGGAAAAAGGAGAGAGAGGGGAGTGAGATGGTGAGGGAGAGAGGAGTGGGGGAAAAAGGGGAGTGAGGGGAGAGAGGGGAGTGAGTGAAGGAGGGGAGTGAGGAATAGAGGGGAGTGAGGGAGAGAGGGAGTGAGGGAGAGAGGGGAGTGAGGGAGTGAGGGGGAGAGGGGAGTGAGGGGAGAGAGGGGAGTGGGGGAGAGAGGGGGAGAGGGGAGTGAGGGAGAGAGGGAGTGAGGGAGAGGAGAGGGGAGTGAGGGAGCAGATGTTCCTGAGGGAGTGAGGGAGTGGGGGGAGTGAGGTGGTGAGGGAGAGAGGGGAGTGAGGGATTGAGGGGAGTGAGGGATTGAGGGGAGTGAGGGAGCAGATGATCCTGAGGGAGTGAGTGATGAGGGAGAGAGGGGAGTGAGGGAGAATAGAAGTGAGGGAGAAGTGAGGGGGTGAGGTGGTGAGGGGACTGAGGGAGAGAGGGGAGTGAAGTGGTGAGGGGGAGAGGGGAGTGAGGGAGAAGTGAGGGAGTGAGGGGAGAGAGGGAGCAGGTATTCCTGAGGGATGGGAGTGAGGGAGAGAGGGGAGTGAGATGGTGAGGGATTGAGGGGAGTGAGGGAGGAAGGGGAGTGAGGGAGGAAGGGGAGTGAGGGGATTGAGGGGAGTGGGGGAGGAAGGGGAGTGAGGGGAATGAGGGGAGTGAGGGGGGAGGGAGTGAGGGAGATAGGAATAGAGAGAGGGAGGGGAGTGAGGGAGGGAGTGAGGGAAGGAGGGGAGTGAGTGGGAGTTAGAGGAGTGAGGGAGGAAAAAGTGGGGAGTGAGAGAAAGGGGAGAGGGAGGTGGTGAGGGGAGTGAGGGAGTTAGAGGAGTGAGGGAGGAAGGGGAGTGAGGGAGAGAGAGGAGTGAGGGAGTGAGGGGAGTGAGGGAGAGAGGGGAGTGAGGGAGAGAGGGGAGTGAGGGAGAGAGGGGAGTGAGGTAGTGAGGGAGTGGGGGGAGTGAGGGAGTGAGGGGAATGAGGGTAGTGAGGGAGTGCGGTGGTGAGGGAGTGAGGGGAGTAGCCTCACCGTTGTGCCTCCACATCTTGAGGCGCGGCGTGTTTTCTCGCGCCAGGGTACTTTTGCGGCGTGTAACAAAAAAGATGACATTAGTAATGCAGTACCAAATTTGTATGTTATAAGTAATAATACTTCTAGCGTATCGCGCGCTAAAAAGTACCCAGAAGCGCGTCGTTAATACGCCACGTCTCAAAAGGACACAATCGCAAGCCCTCCACTACCACAACTTTACTGCCCTTATTCAGCCGACATTTTTAACGGTCCCTATAATACCAAAATCACGTTACTTTGAACCAATAATTTTCAGTCACCACAACTTGAAACTGACCTGTAACTTCTTGCGGGTGTGGAGTGCTGTGTCGTGGGGCGTGTCAGGAGAAAGCAGCACTTGGAGGTACTGCTGAGCTAGCTGCGTGTGGAACCTGCTGAGATCTGTGCCTCTTCGTACCTGACAGTCATGTGTTTTAAACCTCACCTGGGGCACACCTTGAATGGCCAGACAACATCTGGCGAGTCAACTCAGTCAAGTGTACAGTAGGAAACTGTGCAGGAGGGTTAAATGAAGAGCTGCTCATTACATATAGGAATCTTAAACTCCCTTAACCGAGATTGGTTTCATATTTTTAGGTGGTTTTAACCTCATAAAATCTCAACGCAAGGTCGGATTTTGATAATTTTTGTTGCAAATGATAGATATCAATGAGTTCTTTCATATAAGACTGTTTCCAGTCACCTTGGATGTCTATTCACTGCACAGAAGCCTGTAAGTGTCAAAATGGCCAACTTACATTCTGATTTCTGGCTGCTATCGATGAGCTCCACTATGCAATGCATAGTGGAGTATGCATCCTTAGATTAGCGTATATAATCCCATGCCTAGGAATCCTATTCCTTTTAAAATGGTTGAAAATTAATGCAAACCATAAACTGTTAGTTAATAGAAACTTAATAACACAAATTAATGCACGCCTACAAGTACCCCCTAAATGGGCTAATAACAGTAAAACCTATAACTTTAAAGACCACAATGAAGTTGACATGAAGTTGACATGAAGTTGACATGAAGTTACCACTAATTCCTCAAGATACGCCAGTAGGTAGGCAGGTTTCTCTTCCAGCAGCTGTAAGATCTGGTCGTGGTTCAACTCAGCTGCGGTTCTCGTTAAAAGCACCATGGTAACGTCGCAGTCACGTGATAGCAGCCACGCTATGTTATCCATGATTACAGTCTGAATATTAGTGTCTAGATAGTAGATAGTTACTAAAGCTATTCGAGCAATTGATATTAACATTTGCATTGTGGAATGCGTGCGCTTGTCTTGGCGAAAGACAGGCGCGCGCGCGGAAAATTCATGGCGGACCGGCGGTATGCAAAAACATAGAAAAAACTAGAATTAAATTGCTTAATTACTATTAAACGAGCATGAGCAATTGATCAGCAGTGCATAAAAATCAAGAATCTAAATCTGATCTAGTCCTAGTCCTACTTTTAGTTTGTTCACATTTTAGATTTTACAAGTTCGATGTTGGCTACTTTAATTTAATCTTTCTTTGAACTTTAATCTAAGCTCAAAATGGAAATTTTATAAATATTTGAGTAGTTTCGCCCTGTTGTCTCGGCCTTTCGGGGCGCGGAGTATTCTGCCCCGCGCCTGGGTGCGTTGTTACCTGAATGTTAGACTCTAGGACTATCCTACTCCAGTGTAACCTGAATATTAGACTCTAGGAGTAGCTGGACAATAACCTGTTTGAGGCTCTGGGGTAGGTCGAGTCAGTAACAGTCCTAGGACTATCTCCAGGTCACCTCCACTTGCTCCACAGCTTCACAATACACAAAACCCCGTTGTAGCATAGCTTCACTCTCCCCGTTGTAGCTGACAATAACACGGTGTTACAATGGTATTTACTAGTCACATCATGTTAGCATGGTTACAGAGTCTTACATGGTAATGTTACCATGGTAACGGCTAGCGTCAGAGACTTACACAACTAAGTGGTAAACTTCAAAACTGCGTAGGATTTGTACGTAATAAAGTAATCATCATAAAATTATGCTTAGCAGATAAAACATGGCCCTAGACTTGAGGAATTGTACCACACTGGTCATGTTCATAGCTCTGCGCTCCTTCATAAAGGTCATCACTTTCTCCTGGTCAGTCAGTGCTAACAACTTCATCTCTACCGTGTTAGACTCCTCATTGCGAGATCCTGAAGTCACATGTGGTGTAACTTCATCTCTACCGTTAGGGTGCACCCTTTTTTCAAGGTTTTGAGGAACTTTGACTCGATTATAGATCTCAGTGAGCTGATCACGAATATATCAAGTTTTTTGAAATGGTACAACGTCTTTTTTGCCTCTGGCCGTTTTTCTGTTTCGTGACGTCACATCACGTGACCTGTCATATCACGTGACCTGTCACGTGATCCGCCTGCTAGAACTTTGTGCGCGCTCTGATTACGCGCGCGCAATTGTAATTCTATGCGCGTTCGCGGATCTGAGTTGTCCGTGTCAATTAAGGGCTATCTATGGCATTGGCAAGACTTTTCCTTATTGAATAATGGAATTTTCTGATACCAATTGTATGATAGACGCAAATAACAAACTTTATTCTAGAATCAGCAGGCCTTGCCAGTGCCATTTTCAGGCTGATAATTGCGATTACTTGGAAAATGTAAGCTTAAGTTTATACATCGAGAGCCGAAAATTACAACACAAGGTTAAAATTGGACATCCCAATCAGGAGTCAGGGTGCATGTGAATGCTGAGTGTCCCCAGTCAGATCACATGACAAAGCAGTGACACTCTCCCTCAACCAATGATCGAGCAGAAAAAGGTTCACGTGACTGATAGAGCTATAGAGGAGGAGGAACTGGAAGCAACAGTAAGATCTCTGACAAGATCCAGTTAACAGTTACCTAGTTTGTAACATTTTATCGAGTAGATCCTTTAGCTAATTCCATCCCTTATTCCATTTCATCTTATTCTTTCGGCAGTCTTGAGGCTTATTCCGATCCCGAAATCTTCTTTAATTCTAAAGAAATCCCGGACAGAAAAAGTTATAGCTTTATAGCACCGTTTCATTGTTTTGTACTTTTGTAATCATGATTTATGGAAGTATGCATGAATAGTTGTTCCCGACTTTCTCTTTGAAACCCTGAAAGCCATTTGCACCACTTGTCATTTGTCATTCGTCGAAAGTTGTCATTTGTTATCCACCCCAACCCCTTGTTCACCCGGCAGCCCGATCCTAGAAGCCCTTCTTCAGTTTATTGAGAAAACCCTTTGAACTGAGGCATTAAGTATTATCAGTACTTACATGATTTCGTACCCAAGGTAATTACGCTATGTCGCACCCAAGGTAATTACGTGATGTCGCACCTAAGGTAATTACGTGATGTCGCACCCAAGGTAATTACGTGATGTCACACCCAAGGTAATTACGTGATGTCGCACCCAAGGTAATTACGTGATGTCGCACCCAAGGTAATTACGTGATGTCGCACCCAAGGTAATTACGTGATGTCGCACCCAAGGTAATTACGCTATGTCGCACCCAAGGTAATTACGTGATGTCGCATTCAAGGTAATTACGTGATGTCGCACCCAAGGTAATTACGTGATGTCGCACCCAAGGTAATTATGTGATGTCGCACCCAAGGTAATTACATGATGTCACACCCAAGGTAATTACGTGATGTCGCACCCAAGGTAATTACGTGATGTCCAATGACCCCCTACTGTCCCCCTGCTGACCCCCTACTGACCCTCTATTTTCAAGAGATGCTCAGATAAATGATTACAAAATATGAAATTTTCAAATCAAACAACTGAATGATAAAATTTACAAGTTTATAACTAAGAAATCATTCATCAAAAATACCTCAAAAATGAATTGTTTTTGCCCTTAGTACTCTAATTTCTATAATAATCGTGAGCTGAAAAGGTCATGCCGTCAGCAAAACTGTAAACAGTCTCATGACGGTTCAGCACCTCCGCAGAAATACGAACAATTATAATTTCTATCAGACTGTTTGTAATATCTACGTTGATTACTAGCCATCTGACAGTTAAGGTTGCAAATTCCATAAAGAATCTGGGAATCGGTTTTAGCCGTCGCTCCTTGGGTCAGGTCTGGCATCATCATCAAAAGGAGTAAAGCCGAAAACAGCATCAGTTTGCGAGGCATCGCTGTTGAGAGGGGGTGTGTTATTGCTGGTGACATATGATCAGGGCGCTGGCAAGCGCACGCAGCCACGTTATGGGTTCTCCGGACGAGGGCATCTGCCCGAAGGGCCGAGGGCATCTCCGAACGATCAGCACCCCCGCCTGGAGGGCGGGGGTGCTGCCATCGGCCCAAGGGCCGAGGGCAGCAGTCCCGGCCCGAAGGGCCGGAACTGCTGGCCAGACACAGTAAAAAGGCCAGGAGTACCAGGACGAAGTGCTGAAAGTCGTAGCGGGACCAATTTTCAAGTCTTGAAAAATGAGTTTGCCAGCGCCCAATATATAAAAATTCAGTGATTTGCGAAAATCGCGATTTTCGAGTCGCGTTTTAGACACCTTAACGAGCTCTGTTGGACACAAAAATTTGCACAGTTGTAGTCCATGGTATGAAGAACAATCCCTGAAAATTTCATGAAAATCGACCGCACCGTTTTTTCATAATAAATTATCAAAAAAATCCCATTTTGCCGAAAATTAGTGTTATGGACGGTACGACTCCTCCGACGACGACGACTACTACGACAAAACGGGAAAACACTTCACGGGAGAACCATAAAAGATAGAACCGTAATCTAAACGGCATATGAAACTTTAGAATGAGGTGCGTGCACTAGGGCATGTTAAAAATATTTTGCCAAATCCTTAATTGGATAATTGACCAATTAAAGTAATTATCGCTTATAACTCAGAAGGTATTGATGATAGCGACTTTATTCCAACGGTATCATTAACTAGAGCCAAAATAACGTTATATGCGTTTAATTTGCGTACCGGTTCTCAACCGCCTAATGAGATAATTGACCAATTAAAGTAATTATCGCGTATAACTCAAAAAGTAAAAATGATAGGGCATAAATCAAACGGTATCATTAACTAGAGCCAAAATAGCGTTTTATGCGTTTAATTTGCGTACCGGTTCTCAACCGCCTAATGACATAATTGGCCAATTAAAGTAATTATCGTGTATAACTAGAAAAGTAAAAATGATAGCGACTTAATTCTAACGGCATCATTTACAAGAGCCAAAATTACGCTTTTTACGTTTATCTTGAGTGCCGGTTCTCAACCGCCTAATGAGATAATTGACCAATTAAAGTAATTATCGTGTATAACTCGAAAACAAAAGATCATAACGACTTAATTCTAACGGTATCATTTACAAGAGCCAAAATTACACTTTATACGTTTATCTTGAGTGCCGGTTCTCAACCGCTTAATGACATAATTGGCCAATTAAAGTAATTATCGTGTATAACTCGAAAAGTAAAAATGATAGCGACTTAATTCTAACGGTATCATTTACAAGAGCCAAAATTACACTTTATACTTTTATCTTGAGTGCCGGTTCTCAACCGCTTAATGACATAATTGGCCAATTCAAGTAATTATCGTGTATAACTCGAAAAGTAAAAATGATAGCGACTTAATTCTAACGGCATCATTTACAAGAGCCAAAATTACGCTTTTTACGTTTATCTTGAGTGCCGGTTCTCAACCGCCTAATGAGATAATTGACCAATTAAAGTAATTATCGTGTATAACTCGAAAAATAAAAATGATAGCAACTTAATTCCACCGGTATCATTTACAAGAGCCAAAATGACACTTTATACGTTTATCTTGAGTGCCGGTTCTCAACCGCCTAATGAGATAATTGACCAATTAAAGTAATTATCGTGTATAACTCGAAAAGTAAAAATGATAGCGACTTAATTCCAACGGTATCATTAACCAGAGCCAAAATCACGTTTTACACATTAATTTGAGTACAGGTTGTCGACCGCTTAATTGAATAATTGACTGATTAAAGCAATTATCTCTACTTGTACTGAATGTAGTGAGTTTCTTGCCAAAAAAGAGTGATATGGATAGCCAAAAACAATTGAAATTGTTTGGGTTTCGCAGCCACTACAGTACCTAAAATTATACGATTAAAAGTATTGATATGAATTTTAATCGCAGCCCGGTCGTGGCGGTGCATGGTCGCGTGACCAGCCACAGAAAATAAACTGTAAATTCGACTGTTTCGGGTTCCTGTTATGGTAGGGTTAGGGCTTGGTTTGCTGATTTGGTAGCAGCTATTCGAGAAAACCCGTTGGGTTTTCTCTTTAATTGGACGCATAGTTGGTTGGACGTACAATAAATTAAACGAAGTCATTGATGCAATTTTTTGTTACTGGAGGTAGGGGTGCAACGACACAACGTAACGAAATAACGAAATATTTGAATAGGATTTGAATATGAATCAATAAATATTGCATCGATTTTGCGATTGCAAATTAATGTCGAGGGCACATAACAGTAAATAAGGAGAACTCAAGAACAATGGTTTTCTAATACAAAGTTCCGATTCGGAGAAAAGATGGGCAACAGATTTGAGCATTAATTACGGAAAATCTAAAGCCTAAATTCAAATAAAAATAATGCTTCTCTAGAGGGAATTTATTTTTCTACTACCCTGCAAAAAACCGCGGGATTTCAACTCCGTTTTTAGCCGGCGTTTGGGTTGCGCTAAGCACGGTGCTTCAACTGCCTCAATCCTTTATAATAATGATAACAGTTTTGAAGTCCTTACATATTACAAGAAACCTGTTCTTGAAACTCCGTTAGGCTCATTAATAAATTCTAAACTCATCAATAAATTCTAAATTTTCCAATCATGAGCAGCGTAACTAAAAGGCTAGCGTAACATTGATATATGGGGGCTACGTCCAAATTTTAGACTCTTTATTTTGTCCATTTTTAAATTTTGGATATGGAGTGGACAAAAGTGGACATTTTTAATTTACTAATTAGCACACACGGCTCGCCAGGTTAAACTAATTCCTTACTAAGGTTCAACATATATCATTGACAGGTCATAAAATTGCAACCAGAGGCCTCGGGACAATATAAAGTTAATCAGGGAAACTAAAATTTCAGGAAAACTAAAATTTATATTTACATCCAATATATACTTTATATCAAGTAGTAATAATTAATGATTCATACATATCCCAGATACCTACAAAATGTGCTGTATGTGTAAATTTTCCTTTTAATTCCTGCAGCTAAAATGACTAGCTGTTTATTGCCTCAAGATAAGTTCAAATAAATGCAATCTCGATTTTTAGAAAACATCGAGAATGCAGTTATTTTTACTCGTATGTGTCAAACATTCACGTGTGTAAACTGCCTCCAATCAATGCTATGCCTTTACAGTTATAAAACGACTTAAAATGATACATGTTCATAATTTTTCGATATTTTCGCCTCAAAGTTTGTGCGGGCGCACACCATTAAATTAGAGCTTGCCAAGGAAATATCAAGAAAATGAAAGGATAAGCCGGGCTAAGCCGGGCTTAGTCGCACCGTTTGGGGCAGGGACCTGGTTCTTTCCAGTTGGGGTCTCACGCACCTCCCCCTCCCAAGTGTGCCAACTGCACTTCCCCGTGCAGTTGGTATCATCCACACCTTCCACCTGCTGGGTACTCTCTAGTACCACTCACCAGCTAAGTATCATAACTTCACTATCCAGCCCCTCACGGTATATTAACTTTTGATTTTACATTATAACCGCCCTAGCCCCCTCTTTCTATATCTATACTATTCTTCTATCTTTTTACTTAATTCATTATAATTCAGGTACACTACTTGAAGACTGTCCTCAAAGGGAATGATCAACCCATACATACATATTATATACTGTAACAACATTGGCACATCCTAGTAGTCATAACCCACTTTGTACTACAAAAAACCAACATGGCTTCCTCCATCAAACTATCAAAGGCCACTCAAGAAGCCCTGATAAAAATTTTCTCCTCATACAACTTGTTAAAGTTCAGATCCCTCCAAGGTTCCTCAGCACCATCATGAGATAAATTTTGTTTCATTCTGGAATCAGCAGTTGCATTGGCGACCCCTGCATTATCAACCCTCTTACTGCTATAAAAATTAGCCCACTGTCCAACTCTCCCATATTATATCCAATAAGTATAAACAACATTTTATTTCGTTATATCTCCCACTTTCATCACCCTCACCTGCTGGGTACTCCGTACTTCAAACCAGCTAAGTCTCATTACCTCACCACTTCTGTCAAGTAACAAATTTCTGTACATCTAGACCCATAGAAATAAATACAATAAACTGCAGCCCATTTCGAAAGGATGTCCCCTCCCAATAAATCTGATTTAGCAACATTACTATGACTAGTCGGTTCCCGTCCTACGGACGGCGAATGATGGCAGCCGTATGAGCTAACGGCCACATGTCCCTTTGACAGTGATTTGACCGTGCGAATTTGGAGGGGAAATTCGAAACTTTAATTTCTGAGAAAAAAAGCTTCCCACGCCCCCAACGGTAACCCAATATTGCCGACAATATTCTCAAAACCTTTACTCATCATAAGCAACTCCATAGCGAAGGAATTTCGAAAAAATTCGGAACTTTATTTTTTGCGAAAAAAAGGGCGTGGTCTCCCACGCCCCTCAGGGTGAACCAATAATTCGGACAAAATTCTCAAAACTTTTATTTATCATAAGGAACTCGATGGCGAAGGAATTTTTAAAAAATTCGAAACTTTAATTTTTGCGGAAAAAAGGGCGTGGCCTCCCACGCCCCTCAGGGTGACCCAATAATTCGGACAAAATTCTCAAAACTTTTATTCATCATAAGGAACTCGATGGGGAAGGAATTTTCAAAAAATTCGAAAGTTTAATTTTTGCGGAAAAAAGGGCGTGGCCTCCCACGCCCCTCAGGATGACCCAATAATTCGGACAAAATTCTCAAAATTTTTATTCATCATAAGGAACTCGATGGCGAAGGAATTTTGAAAAAATTCGAAAGTTTAATTTTTGCGAAAAAAAGGGCGTGGCCCCCCACTCCCCTCAGGGTGGCCGAAAAATTATCTCGGTATTTTTCTAATTTATTATTAAGTTTTTGCAACACGACGGAAAAATAATTTTGTTGCCTACTTGAAATCAGTAACGCCACATATAAATAAATATATATATTAACAACACGCATTATATATAGAAGATAAGATTAATGAACAATAATACAACACCAAAAACAGCACCAAAACTAACAATCAGTTCCCTCTCTTCTTTTCCAGGTAGTACCCCATAGCTGGGCTTTGCCCATTGATCCCAGCATAACTCCAATCAATGGGAATATTATTTACACAGTCTGGTTGGGTCAGACCTCCCCTGTGGCTCAGTCAGACGAAGGGAGGTGGTACATAACCACCTCCGGCTGATCTCCGACTTAATCTGCAGGCAAGCATTGACTTGCTTTGCAGTCTGTTTGAAGCCAGGGGCGTTGGTAGCTTACTGGTCCAGTGAGGTCCTGGACGGGTGGGCTACTCTCAGCCCAGGATATCTCCGGCAGTCGGGTGGCCTAAAAAACCACCCAGGAGTTCACACCCTTCGCCTAGTGTACTAGGGATAGTCTCCATGCTCAGCATGGCTGCCACCGGCCTGGTTGATTAAACCGACTGTGGCCATTTTACTAAGACTAATGTGTCAAACATACAGTCTCAATTTTCATTCTATGTTTTCATAACAGCTGTGCTAAGGTGGTATACGCTTAAATATGTGCAGAAATGTCAAAAATTGCACTCTGACAAAATACGACATGAATTGCGCCCTTTTCTCATTTTGCAGGCGCTTGATTTCCTTCCTCCGTAATTTGGGGCAGGAAAGAGACCTGATGAAAATGATATTTCCCTTGAAACTATGCGTCAACAAACATGTATTAATTAAAATAATATTACGATTCCAAAACATTAACTCTAAGTGATTTCGAAACGCTTAATTCTAATTTATCATTATTATTATTTTATTATATTTTTACCTACTTATAATGCATTTACCAACTAATTTTTACCATCTACTTAAAATGAAAAACATTGCAAGCAAAATCGGCCCACGCTTTTACCAACTATGTCATAATTATCGCAATCTGTGTGATTTAAGATTGTGATTTTAAATAAGAAATTTTGAAACGTGGAAGCTGAAATGTTCCTCTCCCTGTTTTTAAATTGTGTAATTTCGATAATCAGAAGTCGAGTTATGGACGATTAAAAATGGGCGATTTCATATCAAAATACACGTAATTTTCAAAACGCGCCAATAATTCTGACACCCTACTGTACCTTAGGAGGTGTATTTATTTGCGATAAAATTTCGGCGTTTCAAATTTTGGTAGGTTGAAAATATGGGTATTTTTCAAGTCATTACTCTTGTTAACATATGATAATGACGTCATTTCGAAATTTCATGATGGGTGAAAAAATGGGGATTTTTCTGAAAAATCCCCAAATTACAACCTTCATAATAATAAATAAACCTCCTAAGGTATTCAATATTGACTTTGTCAAGGAATTGAGTGTTGTCGCAATATTTTGCGTAATGTGTTTCAATCGCCATTTCCTGGTCAAAGACTATAAAAATATTTCAGACTTAAGTCTGATAACAGTGCTGGTTGAATAGTTCAAAATTTTTTGACTTTTGTCTCTGGGCCAATAAGGTAAGAGTATAAAATTAGAATTTATGGCTATCCGGCCATGTTGTGATTTATTTGGATGAAGTGGCCATCATGGCTTGGGCTCCTGGCTGTGGCCTTCCCCCAAGGAATGCGTTATATTCTACCAGTTTGTTATGATCTGTGAAATCTGAAGTTCATATTAAAAGTCTCTGACAGAAAAATACTCAAATATCAATCCGATCGTATAACTTGAGGATTTGAAATCCTACAAGAAGTTAGCATCTCAAATGTTGGAGTTCCCGATAGAACTGTCACGTGATAGAACTGTCACGTGTTCTACTGTCACGTGTTCTACTGTCACGTGTTCTACTGTCACGTGTTCTACTGTCACGTGTTCTACTGTCACGTGTTCTACTGTCACGTGTTCTACTGTCACGTGTTCTACTGTCACGTGTTCTACGAGCTCCTCTACAGGAGGCCGCAAGATATTCAAGATAGAACGACTCCAGACCCGGTATATCACACAACACGTTTTGATATGTGAGTTATGAAGAATATGAATTAGAAATTGTCCATAACATGAGCGAGATTTCGCTAAGAAAGCAAACATTGCCCTATGAGACTAGCAGTTTCCTCCAGTCACCCTATAAGACCGGATTAAACCTGTAACTGTAAATACTGCTAAATGCTAATACTCCTTGTCTAGAGTAACACTGAAATTTCTTACCCATTTTTGAGATGTATCGTAGCAGATGCGTATGGTATTCGTGTTGTTTTTCTTCTGGCAAACTCGATACTGAGATCTGATAATAAACAGAGGTTTAATTTTGTGCACTTGAAAAGGAATTGAGAAATTGAAATCATAATCGTGTCACAGAACCAGGCAATCACAAATGATCCTGATAGGTACTCCAGGGGAATAGGTACTCCAGGGGAAGAGGTACTCCAGGGGAATAGGTACTCCAGGGGAATAGGCCGCTCAGGGAATAGGTACTCAGAATAGGTACTCAGGGAATAGGTACTTCAGGGGAATAGGTACTCCAGGGGAATAGGTACTTCAGAATAGGTACTCAGGGAATAGGTACTTCAGGAATAGGTACTCCAGGGGAATAGGTACTACCAGGAAAACAGATAAGACTCCAGGGAATAGGAAATCAGGAATATTAAACTTCAGGGGAATAGGTACTCCAGGGGAATAGGTACTTCAGGGGAATAGGTACTCCAGGGGAATAGGTACTTCAGGGGAATAGGTACTTCAGGGGAATAGGTACTCCAGGGGAATAGGTAACTCAGAATCCCCACAGGAATAGGTCAGGTAAGGTACTCACAGGGGAATAGGTACTTCAGGGAATTCTACTCAGGGGAATAGGTTCTACTGAATAGGTACTCCAGGGGAATAGGTTCTTCTGATAATAGGTACTCAGGGGAATAGGTAACACTGAAATAGGTTCTACAGGGAAATAGGTACTTCAGAATAGGTACTCACAGAATAGGTACTCCAGAATAGGTACTCAGGGGGAATAGGTACTGTCACGTGTTTTACAGAGTTCCTCTACTAGAACAGGCTCCAATATAGGTAAGAGGAACCACACTTCAAACCCATTATATCACAATAGGTACTTCAGGAATAGGTAGTTAGGGGAATAGGAACTAGGAATTGTCCACTCAGAACAGGCAGGAACTAGGGAATAAACACTTCAGGGAATAGGTTTCAGGAATAGGTACTTCAGGAATAGGTATTCAGAATAGGGCAATTTCAGAACCTGTAACCAGGTACTAGGCAATTCAGGGAATAGGTCTCAGAAACACTAGGTAGGTACCAGGGGAATAGGTACTCCAGGGGAATAGGTACTCCAGGGGAATAGGTACTCCAGGGGAATAGGTACTCCAGGGGAATAGGTACTCCAGGGGAATAGGTACTCCAGGGGAATAGGTACTTCAGGGGAATAGGTACTCCAGGGGAATAGGTACTCCAGGGGAATAGGTACTTCAGGGGAATAGGTACTCCAGGGGAATGGGTACTTCAGGGGAATGTACGATATTGCCGCACAGTTTAAAAAAACTAGCAGCTTCATGCTGCTTAGACACTTAGACAACAGCTATCAAAAAAATGAGGAGGAACCTACTTCAAGAACAAAATATGATATCTAAAGACAAGAACTATAGATAGAACTTACAGATAAGAAACACAGATAAGAATCACTTATAAGAATAACAGATACGAATTACAGATAAGAGTTACAGAAAATAATTACAGATAAGAAACACAGATAAGACTTTCAGAGTTACAGATAAGACTAAGAGATAAGACTACCACACAAGGCTAACACAGAAAAGAGTACAACACAAGGCTAACACAGATAAGAGTACCACACAAGGCTAACACAGATAAGACTACCACACAAGGCTAACACAGATAAGACTACCACACAAGGCTAACACAGATAAGAGTACCACACAAGGCTAACACAGATAAGAGTACCACACAAGACTAACACAGATAAGACTATCACACAAGACTAACACAGATAAGAGTACCACACAAGGCTAACACAGATAAGAGTACCTAACAAGGCTTACACAGATAAAAGGAACACACAAGGCTAACACAGATAAGACTACCACACAATGCTAACACAGATAAGACTACCACACAAGGCTAACACACAAGGCTAACACAGATTAGACTACCACACAACGCTAACACAGATAAGATTACCACACAAGGCTTACACAGATTTGACTACCACATAAGGTCACAAGGCTAACACAGATAAGAGTAACACACAAGGCTAACACAGATAAGAGTACCACACAAGGCTAACACAGATAAGAGTACCAAACAAGGCTAACACAGATAAGAGTACCACACAAGGCTAACACAGATTAGACTACCACACAAGGCTAACACAGATAAGAGTACCACACAAGGCTAACACAGATAAGACTACCACACAAGGCTAACACAGATAAGAGTACCACAAAAGGCTAACACAGATAAGACTACCACACAAGGCTAACACAGATAAGACTACCACACAAGGCTAACACAGATAAGACTACCACACAAGGCTAACACAGATAAGACTACCACACAAGGCTAACACAGATAAGACTACCACACAAGGCTAACACAGATAAGAGTACCACACAAGGCTAACACAGATAAGACTACCACACAAGGCTAACACAGATAAGACTACCACACAAGGCTAACACAGATAAGAGTAACACACAAGGCTAACACAGATAAGAGTACCATACAAGGCTAACACAGATTAGACTACCACACAAGGCTAACACAGATAAGAGTACCACACAAGGCTAACACAGATAAGAGTACCACACAAGGCTAACACAGATAAGACTACCACACAAGGCTAACAGACTCACACAAGGCTAACACAGACTCACTGGTGGGGGTGGCGCCTCCTCCCCGGTGATTGTGTCGTACAGAACGTACACCTCCTCAGGGGCCGTGCCGCACTTCGAGAACAGAGAGAAGGCCTCCTCCAGGTCCCCCCGACTCCAGTACATCTTAGCAGCGCGCTGTCTGGGGGCGCAGTGTCAAACCTAGCGCAGAACGCGCAACAGAGCACGAGCGTAATACGCCGTGCTTGAAAAGGTGCCAAAGCTTACCATAGCAGTGGAACATTGACCAATCAGAGGGCAAGCTGTCAGCCAGCTAGAGCTTTCATTGGTTGATTACTACGGAAAATAATGCCTAACTCAGGACTCACTAGTAGTTACACCCACCTGAGCAGTTTGAGGCGGGTGCCCTTAGCCCGAGTGAGACTCACTAGTCATTACACCCACCTGAGCAGTTTGAGGCGGGTGCCCTTAGCCTGAGTGAGACTCACTAGTAACTACACCCACCTGAGCAGTTTGAGGCGGGTGCCCTTAGCCCGAGTGAGACTCACTAGTCACTACACCCACCTGAGCAGTTTGAGGCGGGTGCCCTTAGCCCGAGTGAGACTCACTAGTCATTACACCCACCTGAGCAGTTTGAGGCGGGTGCCTCGCCAGCCCGAGTGAGACTCACTAGTCATTACACCCACCTGAGCAGTTTGAGGCGGGTGCCCTTGTGGGTGAGACTCACTAGTCATTACACCCACCTGAGCAGTTTGAGGCGGGTGCCTTGTAGTGAGACTCACTAGTCTTTTTGCCACCCACCTGAGCAGTTTGAGGCGGGTGCCCTTAGCCCGAGTGAGACTCACTAGTCTTTACACCCACCTGAGCAGTTTGAGGCGGGTGCCCTTAGCCCGAGTGAGACTCACTAGTCATTACACCCACCTGAGCAGTTTGAGGCGGGTGCCCTTAGCCCGAGTGAGACTCACTAGTAATTACACCCACCTGAGCAGTTTGAGGCGGGTGCCCTTAGCCCGAGTGAGACTCACTAGTCTTTACACCCACCTGAGCAGTTTGAGGCGGGTGCCCTTAGCCCGAGTGAGACTCACTACTCATTTCACCCAAATGAGCAGTTTGAGGCGGGTGCCCTTAGCCCGAGTGAGACTCACTAGTCATTACACCCACCTGAGCAGTTTGAGGTGCCTTAGCTCGAGTGAGACTCACTGGTCATTACACCTGAGCAGTTTGAGGCGGGTGCCCTTAGCCCGGAGTGAGACTCACTAGTCATTACACCCACCTGAGCAGTTTGAGGGGCAGCACTAGCCAGTG
This sequence comes from Beroe forskalii, assembly GCA_011033025.1. Classification (NCBI taxonomy): domain Eukaryota; kingdom Metazoa; phylum Ctenophora; class Nuda; order Beroida; family Beroidae; genus Beroe; species Beroe forskalii. The sequence continues at coordinate 15,708 of WFMF01000793.1, read as the reverse complement.
AGACCACTAGTCATTGACCCACCTGAGCAGTTTGAGGCGGGTGCCCTTAGCCCGAGTGAGACTCACTAGTCATTACACCCACCTGAGCAGTTTGAGGCGGGTGCCCTTAGCCCGAGTGAGGTTCCCCAGTGTCACTACCCACCTGAGCAGTTTGAGGCGGGTGCCCGCCAGCCCGGGTGAGACTCACTAGTCACTACACCCACCTGAGCAGTTTGAGGCGGGTTCCCTTAGCCCGGGTGAGGTTCCCCAATCATTACACCCACCTGAGCAGTTTGAGGCGGGTGCCCTTAGCCCGAGTGAGACTCACTAGTCACTACACCCACCTGAGCAGTTTGAGGCGGGTGCCCTTAGCCCGAGTGAGACTCACTAGTCATTACACCTACCTGAGCAGTTTGAGGCGGGTTCCCTTAGCCCGGGTGAGACTCACTAGTCACTACACCCACCTGAGCAGTTTGAGGCGGGTGCCCTTAGCTTGAGTGCCCACCTGAGCAGTCTGAGGTGGGTGCCAGCCCGGGTGAGACTCACTAGTCATTACACCCACCTGAGCAGTTTGAGGCGGGTGCCCTTAGCCCGAGTGAGACTCACTAGTCATTACACCCACCTGAGCAGTTTGAGGTGGTGCCCTTAGCCCGAAATTGAGACTCACTAGTCATTACACCCACCTGAGCAGTTTGAGGCGGGTGCCCTTAGCCCGAGTGAGACTCACTAGTCATTACACCTGTCTGAGCAGTTTGAGGCGGGTGCCCTTAGCCCGAGTGAGACTCACTAGTCACTACACCCACCTGAGCAGTTTGAGGCGGGTGCCTTTAGCCCGAGTGAGACTCACTAGTCATTACACCCACCTGAGCAGTTTGAGGCGGGTGCCCTTAGCCCGAGTGATACTCACTAGTAGTTACACCCACCTGAGCAGCTTGAGGTGGGTGCCCTTAGCCCGAGTGAGACTCACTAGTCACTACACCCACCTGAGCAGTTTGAGGCGGGTGCCCTTAGCTCGAGTGAGACTCACTAGTCATTACACCCACCTGAGCAGTTTGAGGTGGGTGCCCCCAGCTCCGGAGTGAGACTCACTCACTACACCCACCTGAGCAGTTTGAGGCGGGTGCCCCCTTAGCCCGGGAGTGAGACTCACTAGTCATTACACCACCTGAGCAGTTTGAGGCGGGTGCCCTTAGCCCGAGTGAGACTCACTAGTCATTTACACCCACCTGAGCAGTTTGAGGTGCCCTTAGCCCGAGTGAGCTCACTAGTCATTACACCCACCTGAGCAGTTTGAGGCGGGTGCCCTTAGCCCGAGTGAGACTCACTAGTCTTTACACCCACCTGAGCAGTTTGAGGCGGGTGCCCTTGGGGGTTTGGGGGGGGCCCCCCCCCCCCCCCCCCCCCCCCCCCCCCCCCCCCCCCCCCCCCCCCCCCCCCCCCCCCCCCCCCCCCCCCCCCCCCCCCCCCCCCCCCCCCCCCCCCCCCCCCCCCCCCCCCCCCCCCCCCCCCCCCCCCCCCCCCCCCCCCCCCCCCCCCCCCCCCCGGGGGGGGGGGGGGGGGGGGGGGGGGGGGGGGGGGGGGGGGGGGGGGGGGGGGGGGGGGGGGGGGGGGGGGGGGGGGGGGGGGGGGGGGGGGGGGGGGGGGGGGGGGGGGGGGGGGGGGGGGGGGGGGGGGGGGGGGGGGGGCCCCCTTTTTGGGGGGCCCAGGGGAATTGAAAAGACTTTTTCACCTTTGGGGTCAATTTTAAAAATTCCCCCCCAACCCCCCCCGGGGAAAGCCCCCCAAAATTTGAGGGGGCTTGGAAATTTTACCCTTTTGGCCCAGTGGAAAGAAATCACCCCCCAAATTTTGGGGGGTACCCAAAACCGAGGTTTATCAATTTTTTTTTGAGAGTGGTAAATATTTTACAGACTTGACAATACAATACAATACATAATACAATACAATAATACAATATAATACAATAATACAATACAATACAATACAATACAATACAATATTATAATACAATACAATACAATACAATACAATACATACAATAATACAATACATTAATATAATATACATAATACAATACAATACAATACAATACAATACAATACAATACAATATAATACAATACAATATAATACAATAATACAATAATACAATACAATACAATACAATACAATACAATACAATACAATACAATACAATACAATACAATACAATACAATACAATACAATACAATACAATACAATACAATACAATACAATACAACATAAATATTACAATACACATAATACAATACAATACAATAATACAATACAATAATACAATAAATACATATAATACAATACACAATACAATACAATACAATACAATACATTAATATACAATACAATACAATACCATACCATATACCATACTATACAATACTATACTATACAATACAATACTATACCATAATTATACTAATACCATATAATATAATACACATAATACAATAATATACAATATAATACAATATACAATATAATACTACATATTACATACAATATATAATACAATATAATACAATACAATACAATAATATACAATACATAATAAATAATACAATACAATACAATATAAATACAATACAATACAATAATACACATAATACAATACAATACAACATAATATAATACAATACAATACAATACAATACAATACAATACAATACAATACAATACAATAATAATAAATATAATACAATACAATACAATACATTACCTATACAATACAATACCATACCATACCATACAATACAATACCATACCATACCATACAATACAATACAATACAATACAATACAATACAATACAATACAACACAATACAATACAATACAATACAATACAATACAATACAATACATTACCATACCATACCATACCATACCATACCATACAATACAATACAATACCATACCATACCATACCATACCATACCATACCATACCATACCATACCATACCATACCATACCATACAATACAATACAATACAATACAATACAATACAATACAATACAATACAATACAATACAATACAATACAATACAATACAATACAATACAATACAATATTTCAGCTACTACTCGGTCTATAACCTCATGTCGCGTATTGAAATGGAACTGTTCCCTTACAACCCCACCACCACCTCACCTCTCATGAAAACGCTTGCGGAGGGAGAGATTTACATGAACGGAGACGGGCTGGGGATGATCATCAACGAGTCAGGTACTGCACACTATAATACCAACTCACGTTGAGATACTCAAAGTGAGGACTATTATTTCAGTATAAGGTACCGCTTTACGGCGTTAATCTACTATGGCTGTTAAATACTTTGATACCAATGCGTGATAAAATGGAAGAAATACGCATTTGCTTCTGAAAAATACGCGTATTTTTCTTAAAATTACTGGACTACAGGACAACCATTGCCGTCTCCCATTTGAAATAAAAGGAGCAGGAAGTTAAGTTGTTACTTAATCTGTGGGTTTGTGAGAATGTCTTACAACATCAGGGGATGTGTGCAGGCCCCCCCCCCCCTGTAGTAGGTTTATAAGAATGTCTTATCAGGGGACGTATGTAGACCCCCCATTGCCTGGGTGAACCAGCCTAAGTACGTGTGTTACTCCAAACCCTACATCATCGGGATCTCAAGATCATCCATTCAGGTAACTTCAGTATCCAGATCATACATTCAGGTAACTTCACTCCTACTTCCATGTCATTCATTCAGGTAACTTCAGTCCTGCTTCACTTCCATGTCATCCATTCAGGTAACTTCAGTCCTGCTTCCAGATCATCCATTCAGGTAACTTCAGTCCTACTTCCAGGTCATCCATTCAGGTAACTTCAGTCCAGCTTCACTTCCAGATCATCCATTCAGGTAACTTCACTCCTGCTTCCAGATCATCCATTCAGGTAACTTCAGTCCTACTTCCAGATCATCCATTCAGGTAACTTCAGTCCTGCTTCCAGATCATCCATTCAGGTAACTTCAGTCCTGCTTCACTTCCAGATCATCCCTTCAGGTAACTTCAGTCCTACTTCCAGATCATCCATTCAGGTAACTTCAGTCCTGCTTCCATGTCATTCATTCATGATTCAGGTAACTTCAGTCCTGCTTCCATGTCATTCATCTTGTAGTGAACTCATGAAGTGAATTTTATACATTTTAAACATTGTGTTCGCTTTTATACAAGCTTCATCATTGGGACTCCTTTTACTCGTATTATCCTTGTAATGGTTCTCCCGCACGCACTTTTCCCGCTCAATCTAACCCTCCAAATGTTAGATTGTTGCGCGCTTAGGAATAACACTAATCCACCATTACAAATACCCTCTCACACCCATGTGACTCTGTCTACGCTGCCACTAACTCCTTCACTCGTAACCATACCACCTCGGTCACAATTTCAATTAAAAGATTACACTTCACGCAGGTTTACAGTCTCTTAGACCAGCAACTCAAACAGAAATCGGGTTTCAATGATGCGTGTGCTGCTACGGACTTTGGAGGCAACTTCAATCTATCCTTTGAAGTGGAGTATGCGACTTTTTACCCTCCCCCCCCCCGACTTTTTATCCCCCGACCGTTTACCACCGTAAGGATCAACGAGGGGGGGGGGGGTAAAAGGTCGCAGTTCTACGGTTAGATACGACTGTTTATCCCCATCGAAGCTTGTACGGGGATCATTTTCAATAGGGGATAAAAAGTCGCAGTCTATGGCAGAGGTGCGCCTTTTTATCCCCCTCAGAATACAGTACAGATCAAAGGCAAAACAGGGGGTAAAATGTCCCACCTGTACCCTAGGGTGATAAAAAGTCGGGAGATAAAAAGTCGGGGGGGGGGGGTAAAAGGTCGCATCACTTTGAAGTGATGAATTTAATTAGAATTTGAAGGTTTTGATCCTTATTCGTGTCCTCTTGACGGTACTAGTCAGTATTAATTGTCTACACTTTCCTTGAAATTCTTATCTTCCTCTCAATGTTTTCCACTACTAATGATTATTGAAGATTGAGTGATGATACTGTTCAGTACGCAGACTAATAGCACACCTTTGGAGGCAATGTGTTTATCATCAGAGAGGACCAGGTGTTCATGCTGCTGCCAGTTCCAGCTGAGGAGCAGGTAGTTGGGGGGGGGGCTGAGGAGCAGGTAGCTGGGGGGGGGGCTGAGGAGCAGGTAGTTGGGGGGGCTGAGGAGCAGGTAGTATGGCTTCGTGGGGGGCTGAGGAGCAGGTAGTATGGCTTCGTTGGGGGGGCTGAGGAGCAGGTAGTATGGCTTCGTTGGGGGGCTGAGGAGCAGGTAGTATGGCTTCGTGGGGGGGGGGGGGCTGAGGAGCAGGCAGTATGGCTTGGGGGGGGCTGAGGAGCAGGTAGTATGGCTTCGTTGGGGGGGGGGGCTGAGGAGCAGGTAGTATGGCTTCGTGGGGGGGGGGGCTGAGGAGCAGGTAGTATGGCTTCGTGGGGGGGGCTGAGGAGGTGGTATGGCTGTGGGGGGCTGAGGAAGTGGTAGTAAGGCTTCGTTGGGGGGGGGCTGAGGAGCAGGTAGTATGGCTTCGTTGGGGGGCTGAGGAGCAGGTAGTATGGCTTCCTTGGGGGGCTGAGGAGCAGGTAGTATGGCTTCGTTGGGGGGCTGAGGAGCAGGTAGTATGGCTTCGTTGGGGGGGGGGGCTGAGGAGCAGGTAGTATGGCTTTGTGGGGAAGCAGGTAGTATGGCTTCGTCGGGGGGGGGGGGGGGGGAGGGGGGGTCTGAGTAGCAGGTAGTATGGCTTCTGGGGGGGCTGAGAAGCAGGTAGTAGCGAAGCTTCGTTGGGGGGGGGGGGCTGAGGAGCAGGTAGTATGGCTTCGTTGGGGGGGGGCTGAGGGCAGGTGGTATCAGTTCCATTGGGGGGCTGAGGGCAGGCAGTATGGCTCCTGCCCACCTGAGGCAGGGCTATGGCGCGTTGGGGGGCTGAGGCAGGTAGTATGGCTTCGTGGGGGGGGGGGGGCTGAGGAGCAGGTAGTATGGCTTCGTGGGGGGGCTGAGGGGCAAGGTGAGTATGGGGCAGGGGGCTGAGGGCAGGTAGTATGGCTTCATTGGGGGGCTGAGGAAGTGGTAGTATGGCTTCGTTGGGGGGGGCTGAGGAGCAGGTAGTATGGCTTCGTTGGGGGGGCTGAGGAGCAGGTAGTATGGCTTCGTGGGGGGGGGGGCTGAGGAGCAGGTAGTATGGCTTCGTTGGGGGGCTGAGGAGCAGGTAGTATGGCTTCGTTGGGGGGGGGCTGAGGAGCAGGTAGTATGGCTTTGGGGGGGCTGAGGGCAGTAGTATGGCTTCGTTGGGGGGGGTGGGGGAGGGGGGCTCTGAGTGCTCAGGTAGTATGGGGGGGGCTGAGGAGCAGGTAGTATGGCTTCGTTGGGGGGGGGGGGGCTGAGGAGCAGGTAGTATGGCTTCGTTGGGGGGGGGGCTGAGGAGGGACCAGGTAGTAAGGAGCAGGTAGTATGGCTTCGTTGGGGGGCTGAGGAGGTAGTGGCTTCGTTGGGGGGCTGAGGAGCAGGTAGTATGGCTAAGGGGGGCTTGGGGGGGCTGTCAGGGGGGGCTGAGCAGGTAGTATGGCTTCGTTGGGGGGCTGAGGAGCAGGTAGTATGGCTTCGTTGGGGGGGCTGAGGAGCAGGTATGGCTTCGTTGGGGGGGCTGAGGTAGTATGGCTTCGTTGGGGGGGGGGGCTGAGGCAGGTATGGCTTCGTTGGGGGGCGTACCAGGCGTATGGCTTCGTTGGGGGGGAGGGACCAGGCTGATCTCACTAATGGAGTATGGCACTAAAGGGGGGGGCTAAACATTATGGTTTCGTTGATGAATTCATTGATGAATATTAAGTCGCCTATTTTCTCGTATCGGGGGTGTAATGATCAGTTGAGTATTTCTGCTCAGGGGGGGGCTGACTCAGCCCCTCAAACTGCCTGGACTGGTGAGTCTCACTCGGGCTGGGCACCCGCCTCAAACTGTTCAGGTGGGAGACTGCATGAGTCTCACTGGGGGCACCCGCCTCAAACTTCTCAGGTGGGTGTAATGACTAGTGAGTCTCACTCGGGCTAAGGGCACCCGCCTCAAACTGCTCAGGTGGGTGTAATGACTAGTGAGTCTCACTCGGGCTAAGGGCACCCGCCTCAAACTGCTCAGGTGGGTGAAGTAACTAGTGAGTCTCACTCGGGCTAAGGGCACCCGCCTCAAACTTCTCAGGTGGGTGTAATGACTAGTGAGTCTCACTCGGGCTAAGGGCACCCGCCTCAAACTGCTCAGGTGGGTGTAATGACTAGTGAGTCTCACTCGGGCTAAGGGCACCCGCCTCAAACTGCTCAGGTGGGTGTAATGACTAGTGAGTCTCACTCGGGCTAAAACCCGCCTCAAACTGCTCAGGTGGGTGTAATGACTAGTGAGTCTCACTCGGGCTAAGGGCACCCGCCTCAAACTGCTCAGGTGGGTGTAATGACTAGTGAGTCTCACTCAGGCTAAGGGCACCCGCCTCAAACTGCTCAGGTGGGTGTAATGACTAGTGAGTCTCACTCGGGCTAAGGGCACCCGCCTCAAACTGCTCAGGTGGGTGTAATGACTAGTGAGTCTCACTCGGGCTAAGGGCACCCGCCTCAAACTGCTCAGGTGGGTGTAATGACTAGTGAGTCTCACTCGGGCTAAGGGCACCCGCCTCAAACTGCTCAGGTGGGTGTAATGACTAGTGAGTCTCACTCGGGCTAAGGGCACCCGCCTCAAACTGCTCAGGTGGGTGTAATGACTAGTGAGTCTCACTCGGGCTAAGGGCACCCGCCTCAAACTGCTCAGGTGGGTGTAATGACTAGTGAGTCTCACTCGGGCTAAGGGCACCCGCCTCAAACTGCTCAGGTGGGTTTAGTGACTAGTGAGTCTCACTCGGGCTAAGGGCACCCGCCTCAAACTGCTCAGGTGGGTGTAATGACTAGTGAGTCTCACTCGGGCTAAGGGCACCCGCCTCAAACTGCTCAGGTGGGTGTAATGACTAGTGAGTCTCACTCGGGCTAAGGGCACCCGCCTCAAACTGCTCAGGTGGGTGTAATGACTAGTGAGTCTCACTCGGGCTAAGGGCACCCGCCTCAAACTGCTCAGGTGGGTGTAATGACTAGTGAGTCTCACTCGGGCTAAGGGCACCCGCCTCAAACTGCTCAGGTGGGTGTAGTGACTAGTGAGTCTCACTCGGGCTAAGGGCACCCGCCTCAAACTGCTCAGGTGGGTGTAATGACTAGTGAGTCTCACTCGGGCTAAGGGCACCCGCCTCAAACTGCTCAGGTGGGTGTAATGACTAGTGAGTCTCACTCGGGCTAAGGGCACCCGCCTCAAACTGCTCAGGTGGGTGTAATGACTAGTGAGTCTCACTCGGGCTAAGGGCACCCGCCTCAAACTGCTCAGGTGGGTGTAATGACTAGTGAGTCTCACTCGGGCTAAGGGCACCCGCCTCAAACTGCTCAGGTGGGTGTAATGACTAGTGAGTCTCACTCGGGCTAAGGGCACCCGCCTCAAACTGCTCAGGTGGGTGTAATGACTAGTGAGTCTCACTGGCTAAGGGCACCCGCCTCAAACTGCTCAGGTGGGTGTAATGACTAGTGAGTCTCACTCGGGCTAAGGGCACCCGCCTCAAACTGCTCAGGTGGGTGTAATGACTAGTGAGTCTCACTCGGGCTAAGGGCACCCGCCTCAAACTGCTCAGGTGGGTGTAATGACTAGTGAGTCTCACTCGGGCTAAGGGCACCCGCCTCAAACTGCTCAGGTGGGTGTAGTGACTAGTGAGTCTCACTCAGGCTAAGGGCACCCGCCTCAAACTGCTCAGGTGGGTGTAATGACTAGTGAGTCTCACTCTGGCTAAGGGCACCCGCCTCAAACTGCTCAGGTGGGTGTAATGACTAGTGAGTCTCACTCGGGCTAAGGGCACCCGCCTCAAACTGCTCAGGTGGGTGTAAGTGACTAGTGAGTCTCACTCGGGCTAAGGGCACCCGCCTCAAACTGCTCAGGTGGGTGTAATGACTAGTGAGTCTCACTCGGGCTAAGGGCACCCGCCTCAAACTGCTCAGGTGGGTGTAGTGACTAGTGAGTCTCACTCGGGCTAGGGCACCCGCCTCAAACTGCTCAGGTGGGTGTAATGACTAGTGAGTCTCACTCGGGCTAAGGGCACCCGCCTCAAACTGCTCAGGTGGGTGTAATGACTAGTGAGTCTCACTCGGGCTAAGGGCACCCGCCTCAAACTGCTCAGGTGGGTGTAATGACTAGTGAGTCTCACTCGGGCTAAGGGCACCCGCCTCAAACTGCTCAGGTGGGTGTAACTAGTGAGTCTCACTCGGGCTAAGGGCACCCGCCAAAACTGCTCAGGTGGGTGTAATGACTAGTGAGTCTCACTCAGGCTAAGGGCACCCGCCTCAAACTGCTCAGGTGGGTGTAATGACTAGTGAGTCTCACTCGGGCTAAGGGCACCCGCCTCAAACTGCTCAGGTGGGTGTAATGACTAGTGAGTCTCACTCGGGCTAAGGGCACCCGCCTCAAACTGCTCAGGTGGGTGTAATGACTAGTGAGTCTCACTCGGGCTGGGCACCCGCCTCAAACTGCTCAGGTGGGTGTAATGACTAGTGAGTCTCACTCGGGCTAAGGGCACCCGCCTCAAACTGCTCAGGTGGGTGTAATGACCAGTGTCACTCGGGCTAAGGGCACCCGCCTCAAACTGCTCAGGTGGGTGTAATGACTAGTGAGTCTCACTCGGGCTAAGGGCACCCGCCTCAAACTGCTCAGGTGGGTGTAATGACTAGTGAGTCTCACTCGGGCTAAGGCACCCGCCTCAAACTGCTCAGGTGGGTGTAATGACTAGTGAGTCTCACTCTGGCTAAGGGCACCCGCCAAACTGCTCAGGTGGGTGTAATGACTAGTGAGTCTCACTCGGGCTAAGGGCACCCGCCTCAAACTGCTCAGGTGGGTGTAATGACTAGTGAGTCTCACTCAGGCTAGGGCACCCGCCTCAAACTGCTCAGGTGGGTGTGACTAGTGAGTCTCACTCGGGCTAGGGCACCCGCCTCAAACTGCTCAGGTGGGTGTAATGACTAGTGAGTCTCACTCAATTGGGCACCCCGCCTCGGGGGACAATATTCATCAATAAATTCATCATTTCAAACCATAATGTTTATATGCAGTCCCTCTTTAACATTAGTGAGATAAGTTAAGCAACGAAGCCATACTACTTGCTCCTCAGCCCCCCCCCCCCCAACGAAGCCATACTACCTGCATACAGGGGTAACGCCCCCCCCCCCCCAAATTCAGCTTCACATACCTGCATACAGGGCAACGCCCCCCCAACGAAGCCATACTACCTGCCTCAGCCCCCCACGAAGCCTTAATACCTGCCTCAGCCCCCCAACGTAGCCTTACTACCTGCTCCTCAGCCCCCACCCAAAGCCCTGCTCCTCAGCCCCCCCAACGGTAGCCATACTACCTGCTCCTTAACCCACCCCCCCCCCACGAAGCCTTAATACCTGCTCCTCAGCCCCCCCCCAACGTAGCCTTACTACCTGCTCCTCAGCCCCCCCAACGAAGCCATACCTGCTCCTCAGCCCCCCCAACGAAGCCGGCTACTACCTGCTCCTCAGCAACCCCCCCCCAACGAAGCCATACTACCTGCTCCTCAGCCCCCCCCCCCCCAACGAAGCCATACTACCTGCTCCTCAGCCCCCCCCCCCCCCCCACGAAGCCATACTACCTGCTCCTCAGCCCCCCCCCCCACGAAGCCATACTACCTGCTCCTCAGCCCCCCACAAAGCCATACTACCTGCTCCTCAGCCCCCCCCCATCGAAGACGCTCCACCTGCTCCTCAGCTGGAACTGGCAGCAGCATGAACACCTGGTCCTCTCTGATGATAAACACATTACCTCCAAAGGTGTGCTATTAGTCTGCGTACAGTATCATCACTCAATCTTCAATAATCATTGGTGGAAAACAGTGAGAGAAAGATAAGAATTTCAAGGAAAGTGTAGACAATTAATACTGACTATTACCGTCAAGAGGAGACGAATAAGGATCAAACCCTTCAAATTCTAATTAAATTGATCACTTCAAAGGATAGATTGAAGTTACCTCCAAAGTCCGTAGCAGCACACGCATCATTGAAACCCGATTTTTGTTTGAGTTGCTGGTCTAAGAGACTGTAAACCTGCGTGAAGTGTAATCTTTCAATTGAAATTGTGACCGAGGTGGTATGGTTACGCAACAATCTAACATTTGGAGGGTTAGATTGAGGGGGAAAAGTGCGTGCGGGAGAACCATTACAAGGATAATACGAGTAAAAGGAGTCCCAATGATGAAGCTTGTATAAAAGCGAACACAATGTTTAAAATGTATAAAATTCACCTCATGAGTTCACTACAATAAAGAATGACATGGAAGTGAAGCAGGACTGAACTCTGAAGTTACCTGAATGGATGACATGGAAGCAGGACTGAAGTTACCTGAATGGATGACATGGAAGTAGGAGTGAAGTTACCTGAATGGATGATCTGGAGATCCCGATGATGTAGGGTTTAGAGTAACACACGTACTTGGGCTGGTTCACCCAGGCAATGGGAGGCCTGCACACGTCCCCTGATAAGACATCTTACTACTTATAATTCTTCCTCATATATAAATAAATAAATAAATAAATGTATATCTGTCTGTCCGGTCTTCCTTATATATAGCCACAGACCTCTTTGACACCACTCAGTACCCAATCAAGCATACCGATGATCGGAATGTTCCAGTGACGTTTGACACCACCAGGTATATAGACATCACTTAGAGGGAGTGTTTACTCGATTGAAATATGACCTCATCACTGATAAGAACTACAGTACTGCATTATACTGTACGAATTGCTGAAGCGAAAAAATTGTGAACGATGGCCGGAGGCCATGGGTTCTGCTAGTTGTCATAAGCCTACTACAGGGGGGGGGGGTCTACAAACATCCCCTGATAAGACATTCTTATAAACCTACTACAGGGGGGGGGGTCTACACACGTCCCCTGATAAGACATTCTTATAAACCTACTACAGGGGGGGGGTCTACAAACATCCCCTGATAAGACATTCTTATAAACCTACTACAGGGGGGGTCTACACACGTCCCCTGATAAGACATTCTTATAAACCTACTACAGGGGGGGGGGTCTACACATCTCCCCTGATAAGTTTCTTATAAACCACAGGGGGGGGGGGGGGGGGGGGGGGTGCTGCAACATCCCATGGAGACAATTCTTATAAACTACTTACAAGATTAGTAACAGCTTAACTTCCTGCTCTTTTAAGGCTTTCAAGGCTAGGAGGGCCGTGGTTGTCCTGTAGTCCACATCACTTAAGAAAATATGTATTTTTCTCAGAAGCAACTTGGGTATTTTCTTCCCATTTTATGACGCATTAGGTATCAAAGTATTTAACAGCCATAGTAGATGGTACAAAGCGGTAATTATATTGAAATAATACTCCACTTTGAGTATCCTTAAACGGAAGTTGCATATAGTGCATACCTGACTCGTTGATGATCATCCCCAGCCCGTCCCTGAACTATGTAAATCTCTCCCTCTATGTTTTTTCATGAGAGGTGAGGTGGTGGTGGGGTTGTAAGGGAACAGTTCCATTTCAATACGCGACATTAGGTTATAGACCGAGTAGTAGCTGAAATATTGTATTGGTTAGCTTGTATTGTATTGTATTGTATTGCATTGTATTGTATTGTAATGTATTGTATTGTATTGTATTGTATTGTAACCATTATAATTCTTGTTGTATTGTATTGTATTCATGTTGTATTTATTGTGATATTGATTGATTGTGTTAACATTATTGTTATGTTAATTGTATTGTGGTATTGTATTGTTATTGTGACCCATATTGTGTTGTGACCCTTATTGTATTACATTATATTGTATTCTTTGGATTATTATGTATGTTATATTATGTTATATTATGTTGTATGTGTATTGTATTGTATTTGTATTGTATTGTTATAGGACCCTCTGCAGTTTCATGCTGAGATAACAACTATATAGACACTTTTGCCTGATCGGGTCATAATGGTTTGGGCCTCGCCCACAGGCTCAAAGGCCAAGCAGAGATACCCACCCTCGGGCACGCCCTCGGAGCAGTATCCCAAAATGGACCCAGGCGTGGGCTGTCCGTCGGGTGTGCGTGAGTTGTAGCAGGAGGGGGATAAAAAATAGAGCAGGAAATGAAGGGCTTGCTGTCTGCAATCCCTCTGTCAGAGAAATACATTCCCTGTCTCTATCACATGGTTTTCAGTATATTATTGCTCCTTTCAACAACATATAACACTTATGACCAGTGTTTGGTTCCGGAATCATAAACGTGTAATTGCAAATCAGTTTCAGGAGCAAACAATCTTCCTTAGGCAGGTTTCTCCTCATTCCTCTCCTTACTGCGCAGTTTGCTTAATTTCTGTTTAGCCGTTTCACAGCTCTCTTTGCCATTAACCGCTTGAAAGTTAATTCTGCTCACCCAGTTATCACGGTAGCCCTAATGACCCCCAAATGTTGTGTTTGTTGTTTTTTGATTCTTTGATTGATATTTATTTTTTGTTGTTTATAATAGTCTCTTTGACATATATAATTTATTCATGAACTTATTTCTGTTCACCGAACATCCTTCTCTTGCATCACTTCAATCCAATTCTAAAGTTTTCAAAATCAACCAATCAGCTTGCTGAATCTCTTGAAAAGCTGAAATGCACTTGTTCTGCCAATTGTGTTATCAGTTATTTCATTAGTTGTTTTTTTTGACTCTCCAAAAACCCCGGACTCTCTATAATACATGACACGGTGCTCTCGGTCTATTTTTTAAATCACTTCTCGGTTACACAAAAATAAATTTCCGTGCCCCCTTTCCATTCTACAGATGAACCCGCACGCTGCCCGCACGTCTCACCTTCTTTGGAGTGAAGGACGAGCCATGCCAAAAAGGACTTTGTAGGCACCCCCGGTTCCCTATCTCCGTTTACAAGGGGCCCCCAGTCTCACCATCACTAGGGGGAACCTTTTGGGCCCTGGCACCGCCCCCTGACAGGTTTACGTATGATAAAAACCGGCCGTGTAATGTGTTTAAACCCATCCTTCTTTTAGGAAACCCCAAACCCCCCACAATTTATGGGGGAAACCCCCCCCCCGGGCCCTGGGCCCGGGGAGGGGTTCTCCAACCATTTATAATTTTATTTTGAATTTTTTAAAAAAATTCATTGGGTTTTTTCCCAATTTAAATTTTTTACTAAAAATTGGGGGAAAATATCCTGATTAAAAAATTTTGAAATATTTTTGAAAGTAATTTCTAAAATTTAACTATAGGCTTTTTTGCAGTAAAAACCTTAAAAGCTTTTTTCTGTGAACAGTGCAGAGTTTAATTTAACCCCAAAGATCTTTTCAGGTGATAATTGTGAAAATTAAAATAACGTTCGAGAAAATCCTAAAGTTTGAAAATCAGAGGGTTAAAGGTAGTGAATTTCCCAAATCAGGGGTTTGTAAAACCAAATGGCTTTGAGAAACCAAAAAGAAAAAAATTAACAATTTCCCTTTCCCAAATAAACCCAAAAGTTTTTTCAAATCTTTTAGGAACCCAAAAAATGGGAAGGAATTCTCCCTCTGCAAGAAAAATTTTCTGTTCAAATGGGACCTTTGGTCTTTTCAAAAAAAACGTAAAAACCCTAGCAAGCCCAAAAAAAGGTAACAAAGTGAGAATTAGTGAATCAATGAGCTCATCGCTTCAGTGATGATTTCTTCATTTGGGAAATTGATGGGAGCAAAGGGGTTTCAATGAATGGACTGAGACCTAAAAATTGCCTCAGATATGTTCAAGTTGGACACTGGGCCCGGGGTATTATTCCACAGATCATTGAGCTGATCAAAAAAAGCATTCCCCCAACGAAAGTCAGTGGGAAAAAAAACCGATAATTTCACAGGTGGCAATTAAACCAAGATGCCATTCATGGATGTTTGTTTTTAAAACAAAGGAACAATATGAAATTCTTGGTTGCTGGGAAACTTGTTTTATTGGACTCAACCCCTTTGAAACTCAACACTGAAGGGCACTCAATGATGCAGCAAGATCGTTCCTGGAAACAACAAAGATAATCTTCTCAAAGGAGTTCAATGATTCTTTTGGCAGGATTTTCCCCGAAAACATAAAATAGTCATCAAAGGGAAAGACCCCTACTCCCACCCAAAAAATTTTTTCTGTCAAACTCAGGGGAAAAAATCAAAAAGAACTTGACCAATGGAAAGGGTTTTGTTTGGGGAAAAAAGAAAAACCTCAAATGGTAAACAACATGGGCCCTCACAAGCCAAATGGTCAATAAAATTTTCATTGATCCCCAAGACCCGAATGCTGCTCTCATACTGGAAACACCACTTCCCATTTGACTCAATTTCCCCAAGTTCAGTGAATCAAAAAACTTTCTTTAGGAGCTTTTTCTAGTTTATTTTTCCAGAATCACACTTTGCGTCGGGACCTGCGCAAAAGGGGCTTTCCTGGAAAGCAAAACTTCCCTTTTTAAACTCCTTTTTTGGGAAAATATCAATGATGCGTTTACCATTTGGCATCAAGATGCCAGTGAGTTTTTTTATGAAAAAAGGAAAAACTTTTGGGGGAGGGGATAAAAGCCCTGGAGAATTCTTT
>WFMF01000792.1:0-44713 GCA_011033025.1 Beroe forskalii | reverse complement strand
GGGAAAAAAGGGGGCAGTTTATGGCCCTTTTTTTTTGGCCCTTTTGTGAAAAATTTTGCCAAAAAGCCCATTTGGGGGCCCAAAAAAGGGGGTTTTTAAGGGCTGTTCGTGAAAAGGGCCCAAAATTAAAAATTCAAACAGCTTTTTTTCTTGGTTGGATCAAACTGTACTGACCTGAAAAATTTCAGAGTTAACCGTAACTTTATTAATAGGGAGGACCCCCCCCCCCCCCCCCGAGAACTGATTAAAGTTCAGAAAATACTCGACACAACCAATTGGACTTGGGGAAAACTCTGTGTATATAAATGCATCATTATTTGGTTCTAGTACACTCCCTGGGAGGCAGGGTCACAGCGGAAAAGGTTTCGGCCTTGGTCCTTGTGGACAATTATAGACAAAAGAAGTCCATTTTAGGCCAAAAATGGGGTTTTAGAGGCTGGCAAATCCGTGAAAATGGCCAGAAATTCAAAAATTCTGAAAAGCAGCATTTTCTTAGTTGGATCAAACTGGCACTGACCTGCAAAATTTCAAGAGTTAACTAGTAACTTTATTAATAGGACGACCCCCCCCCCCCCCGAGAAACTGATTAAAGTTCAGAAAATACTCTGACTTCGTTGGACTTTGGGAAAACTCTGTGTATAAATGCATCATTATTTGGTTCTAGTACACACACTCCCTGGAAGGCAGTCACATGGGAAAAGCAGTTTTCAGCCTTATTTTCGGTCCTTGTGGACAATTATAGACAAAGAAGTCCATTTTAGGCCAAAAATGGGGTTTTTAAGAGGCTGTAAATCTTGAAAATGGCCGAAATTCAAAATTCTGAAAGCAGCATTTTCTTAGTTGGATCAAACTGTACTGACCTACAAAATTTCAAGTTAACTAGTAACTTTACTAATAGATGACCCCCCGAGAAACTGATTAAAGTTCAGAAAATACTCTGACACAATTGGACTTGGGGAAAACTCTGTGTATAAATGCATCATTATTTGGTTCTAGTACACTCCTGGGAAGGCAGTCACATGGGAAAAAAGCAGTTTTCAGCCTTATTTTCAGTCCTTGTGGACAATTATAGACAAAAGAAGTCCATTTTAGGCCAAAAATGGGGTTTTTAAGGAGGCTGTAAATCGTGAAAAATGGCCGAAATTCAAAATTCTGAAAAATTTTTTCTTAGAGTGTACTGACCTAAAAATTTCAAGAGTTAACTAGTAACTTTATTAATAGGAGGACCCCCCCCCCCCCCCGAGAAACTGATTAAAGTTCAGAAAATACTCTGACACAATTGGACTTGGGGAAAACTCTGTGTATAAATGCATCATTATTTGGTTCTAGTACACTCCCTGGGAGGCAGTCACATGGGAAAAAGCAGTTTTCAGCCTTAGTTTCGGTCCTTGTGGACAATTATAGACAAAGAAGTCCATTTTAGGCCAAAAATGGGGGTTTTAAGAGACTGTAAATCGTGAAATGGCCGAAATTCAAAATTCTGAAAGCAGCATTTTCTTAGTTGGATCAAACTGAGATTATGAAACTGACATTATTCCTATAGTTAGCCGTTTGAAACATGAAGTTTGTTTCCAGGGCGTTACTTACTTCAGCAGAAAATTGAACGTTCACTAACGTTGACAAAAGGTCACTAAAAAATGATTGAAACGTGCGTTCAAAATTCTGTCATAAATGCAAATTTAGGCGCCGGTTTTAGTTTATACTTAGCGAGGGTCAAAATTAGGGAAAATCAGCCTTCAAGAGTTGGATTATACTGAAAGATGGGCTCAAAAATTGACAAAACTCATGGCGCTTTATTTTTACTTAGTTGGATCAAACTTCTGCCGCCTTCATGGCCTTCAATTACCCTCTCAGCGTAACTTTATTTACTTCTGCCGCCTTCATGGCCTTATAGATACTCATTAAAATTGAGAAAATTCCTTCTGCCGCCTTCATGGCCTTATAATTTCTTCAGGGTATGAATTTATGCCGCCTTTTGCTCCTCCACCTCCGCCTGGCAGTCCCAGGGGCCTTTCGAAGTTCAAAAATTCTCTGACTTTATTAATTTTGGGGGTTCAGTGGAATTATAGAACAAAGATAAGGGCTGCATTTTCAGGCCAAATGGGGTTTTTTGAAAGCTTTCTGGGAGGATTCATTAAACTAAGGGACCTGGAAAACTTTCTTTTTACTATCATTATTTATTCGGTGGACCTTTCCCTGACCATTTCAGAACACTTCTTCCAGAAAATATGAGCCACAACTGGTAAACTCTGTGTATTAATGCCTCATTAGTTGTTCTGTAATCCCCCCCAGTGGCAGTCAACCATGTCCGCTGTCCCCAGTGTCTATTTTCCAGTGTTGAGGTCCCCCGTCAAAGAAGTGTCTGCCTCCCCAGTGTTAAGAGGTTACCTACCAAATGTCTGAAATCCCCAATTCTGAAACCAGTGTTCTTAGTTGATGAAACTGTACTGACCTACCAGTGTCCGAGTCCCCAGTGTCTACCTACCAGTGTCTGGGTCCCCAGTGAGAAACTGATTAAAATTCAGTGTCTACCTGACCCAATGTCTTGGGAAAACAGTGTCTAAATCCCCATCTGCCTATTTGTGTCTGAGTCCCCAGTGTCTACAGTGTCAGTGTGTCCCCAGTGGCTCTAGCCTTAGTTTTGGTCCCCAGTGTCTACCTACCAGTGTCTGAGTCCCCAGTGTCTACCTACCAGTGTCTGAGTCCCCAGTGTCCCCAGTGTCTACTACAGTGTCTGAGTCCCCAGTGTCTACCTACCAGTGTCTGAGTCCCCAGTGTCTACCTGTCTGAGTCCCCAGTGTCTACCTACCAGTGTCTGAGTCCCCAGTGTCTACCTACCAGTGTCTGAGTCCCCAGTGTCTACCTACCAGTGTCTGAGTCCCCAGTGTCTACCTACCAGTGTCCGAGTCCCCAGTGTCTACCTACCAGTGTCTGAGTCCCCAGTGTCTACCTACCAGTGTCTGAGTCCCCAGTGTCTACCTACCAGTGTCTGAGTCCCCAGTGTCTACCTACCAGTGTCCTAGTCCCCAGTGTCTACCTACCAGTGTCTGAGTCCCCAGTGTCTACCTACCAGTGTCTGAGTCCCCAGTGTCTACCTACCAGTGTCTGAGTCCCCAGTGTCTACCTACCAGTGTCTGAGTCCCCAGTGTCTACCTACCAGTGTCTGAGTCCCCAGTGTCTACCTACCAGTGTCTGAGTCCCCAGTGTCTACCTACCAGTGTCTGAGTCCCCAGTGTCTACCTACCAGTGTCTGAGTCCCCAGTGTCTACCTACCAGTGTCTGAGTCCCCAGTGTCTACCTACCAGTGTCTGAGTCCCCAGTGTCTACCTACCAGTGTCTACCTACCAGTGTCTACCTACCAGTGTCTGAGTCTCCAGTGTCTACCTACCTGTGTCTGAGTCCCCAGTGTCTACCTACCAGTGTCTGAGTCTCCAGTGTCTACCTACCAGTGTCTGAGTCCCCAGTGTCTACCTACCAGTGTCTGAGTCCCCAGTGTCTACCTACCAGTGTCTGAGTCCCCAGTGTCTACCTACCAGTGTCTGAGTCCCCAGTGTCTACCTACCAGTGTCTGAGTCCCCAGTGTCTACCTACCAGTGTCTGAGTCCCCAGTGTCTACCTACCAGTGTCTGAGTCCCCAGTGTCTACCTACCAGTGTCTGAGTCCCCAGTGTCTACCTACCAGTGTCTGAGTCCCCAGTGTCTACCTACCAGTGTCTGAGTCCCCAGTGTCTACCTACCAGTGTCTGAGTCCCCAGTGTCCCAGTGTCTGAGTCCCCAGTGTCTACCTACCAGTGTCTGAGTCCCCAGTGTCTACCTACCAGTGTCTGAGTCCCCAGTGTCTACCTACCAGTGTCTGAGTCCCCAGTGTCTACCTACCAGTGTCTGAGTCCCCAGTGTCTACCTACCAGTGTCTGAGTCCCCAGTGTCTGAGTCCCCAGTGTCTACCTACCAGTGTCTGAGTCCCCAGTGTCTACCTACCAGTGTCTGAGTCCCCAGTGTCTACCTACCAGTGTCTGAGTCCCCAGTGTCTACCTACCAGTGTCTGAGTCCCCAGTGTCTACCTACCAGTGTCTGAGTCCCCAGTGTCTACCTACCAGTGTCTGAGTCCCCAGTGTCTACCTACCAGTGTCTGAGTCCCCAGTCCCCAGTGTCTACCTAGTCCCCAGTGTCTACCTACCAGTGTCTGAGTCCCCAGTGTCTACCTACCAGTGTCTGAGTCCCCAGTGTCTACCTACCAGTGTCTGAGTCCCCAGTGTCTACCTACCAGTGTCTGAGTCCCCAGTGTCTACCTACCAGTGTCTGAGTCCCCAGTGTCTACCTACCAGTGTCTGAGTCCCCAGTGTCTACCTACCAGTGTCTGAGTCCCCAGTGTCTACCTACCAGTGTCAGAGTCCCCAGTGTCTGAGTCCCCAGTGTTCACCTACCAGTGTCTGAGTCCCCAGTGTCTACCTACCAGTGTCTGAGTCCCCAGTGTCTACCAGTGTCTACCCCAGTGTCTGAGTCCCCAGTGTCTACCTACCAGTGTCTGAGTCCCCAGTGTCTACCTACCAGTGTCTGAGTCCCCAGTGTCTACCTACCAGTGTCTGAGTCCCCAGTGTCTACCTACCAGTGTCTGAGTCCCCAGTGTCTACCTACCAGTGTCTGAGTCCCCAGTGTCTACCTACCAGTGTCTGAGTCCCCAGTGTCTACCTACCAGTGTCTGAGTCCCCAGTGTCTACCTACCAGTGTCTGAGTCCCCAGTGTCTACCTACCAGTGTCTGAGTCCCCAGTGTCTACCTACCAGTGTCTGAGTCCCCAGTGTCTACCTACCAGTGTCTGAGTCCCCAGTGTCTACCTACCAGTGTCTGAGTCCCAGTGTCTGAGTCCCCAGTGTCTACCAGTGTCTGAGTCCCCAGTGTCTACCTACCAGTGTCTGAGTCCCCAGTGTCTACCTACCAGTGTCTGAGTCCCCAGTGTCTACCTACCAGTGTCTGAGTCCCCAGTGTCTACCTACCAGTGTCTGAGTCCCCAGTGTCTACCTACCAGTGTCTGAGTCCCCAGTGTCTACCTTACCAGTGTCTGAGTCCCCAGTGTCTACCTACCAGTGTCTGAGTCCCCAGTGTCTACCTACCAGTGTCTGAGTCCCCAGTGTCTACCTACCAGTGTCTGAGTCCCCAGTGTCTACCTACCAGTGTCTGAGTCCCCAGTGTCTACCTACCAGTGTCTGAGTCCCCAGTGTCTACCTACCAGTGTCTGAGTCCCCAGTGTCTACCTACCAGTGTCTGAGTCCCCAGTGTCTACCTACCAGTGTCTGAGTCCCCAGTGTCTACCTACCAGTGTCTGAGTCCCCAGTGTCTACCTACCAGTGTCTGAGTCCCCAGTGTCTACCTACCAGTGTCTGAGTCCCCAGTGTCTACCTACCAGTGTCTGAGTCCCAGAGTCCCCAGTGTCTGAGTCCCAGTGTCTGTGTCCCCCCCAGTGTCTACCTACCAGTGTCTGAGTCCCCAGTGTCTACCTACCAGTGTCTGAGTCCCCAGTGTCTACCTACCAGTGTCTGAGTCCCCAGTGTCTTACCTACCAGTGTCTGAGTCCCCAGTGCTCAGTGTCTGAGTCCCCAGTGTCTACCTACCAGTGTCTGAGTCCCCAGTGTCTACCTACCAGTGTCTGAGTCCCCAGTGTCTACCTACCAGTGTCTGAGTCCCCAGTGTCTACCTACCAGTGTCTGAGTCCCCAGTGTCTACCTACCTGTGTCTGAGTCTCCAGTGTCTACCTACCAGTGTCCACCCCCCAGTGTCTACCTACCAGTGTCTGAGTCCCCAGTGTCTACCTACCTGTGTCTGAGTCCCCAGTGTCTACCTACCAGTGTCTGAGTCCCCAGTGTCTACCTACCAGTGTCTGAGTCCCCAGTGTCTACCTACCAGTGTCTGAGTCCCCAGTGTCTACCAGTCTGAGTCCCCAGTGTCTACCTACCAGTGTCTGAGTCCCAGTGTCTACCTACCAGTGTCTGAGTCCCCAGTGTCTACCTACCAGTGTCTGAGTCCCCAGTGTCTACCTACCAGTGTCTGAGTCCCCAGTGTCTACCTACCAGTGTCTGAGTCCCCAGTGTCTACCTACCAGTGTCTGAGTCCCCAGTGTCTACCTACCAGTGTCTGAGTCCCCAGTGTCCCCAGTGTCTGAGTCCCCCAGTGTCAGAGTCCCCCTACCAGTGTCTGAGTCCCCAGTGTCTACCTACCAGTGTCTGAGTCCCCAGTGTCTAACACCTACCAGTGTGTTGAGTCCCCAGTGTCTACCTACCAGTGTCTGAGTCCCCAGTGTGTCTCCCCAGTGTCTGTGTGTCCGAGTCCCAGAGTGTCTGAGTCCCCAGTGTCTACCTACCAGTGTCTGAGTCCCCAGTGTCTACCTACCAGTGTCTGAGTCCCCAGTGTCTGCCAGTGTCTGAGTCTACCAGTGTCTGAGTCCCCAGTGTCTACCTACCAGTGTCTGAGTCCCCAGTGTCTACCTACCAGTGTCTGAGTCCCCAGTGTCTACCTACCAGTGTCTGAGTCCCCAGTGTCTACCTACCAGTGTCTGAGTCCCCAGTGTCTACCTACCAGTGTCTGAGTCCCCAGTGTCTACCTACCAGTGTCTGAGTCCCCAGTGTCTACCTACCAGTGTCTGAGTCCCCAGTGTCTACCTACCAGTGTCTGAGTCCCCAGTGTCTACCTACCAGTGTCTGAGTCCCCAGTGTCTGAGTCCCCAGTGTCTACCTACCAGTGTCTGAGTCCCCAGTGTCTACCTACCTGTGTCAGAGTCCCCAGTGTCTACCTACCAGTGTCTGAGTCCCCAGTGTCTACCTACCAGTGTCTGAGTCCCCAGTGTCTACTCTGAGTCCCCAGTGTCTACCACCAGTGTCTGAGTCCTGAGTGAGTCCCCAGTCCCCAGTGTCTACCTACCAGTGTCTGAGTCCCCAGTGTCTACCTACCAGTGTCTACCTACCAGTGTCTGAGTCCCTACCAGTGTCAGAGTCCCCATCCACCAGTGTCTGAGTCCCCAGTGTCTACCTACCAGTGTCTGAGTCCCCAGTGTCTGAGTCTACCAGTGTCTGAGTCCCCAGTGTCTGCCTACCAGTGTCTGAGTCCCCAGTGTCTACCTACCAGTGTCTGAGTCCCCAGTGTCTACCTACCAGTGTCTGAGTCCCCAGTGTCTACCTACCAGTGTCTGAGTCCCCAGTGTCTACCTACCAGTGTCTGAGTCCCCAGTGTCTGAGTCCCCAGTGTCTACCTACCAGTGTCTGAGTCCCCAGTGTCTACCTACCAGTGTCTACCTACCAGTGTCTGAGTCCCCAGTGTCTACCTACCAGTGTCTGAGTCCCCAGTGTCTACCTACCAGTGTCTGAGTCCCCAGTGTCTACCTACCAGTGTCTGAGTCCCCAGTGTCTACCTACCAGTGTCTGAGTCCCCAGTGTCTACCTACCAGTGTCTGAGTCCCCAGTGTCTACCTACCAGTGTCTGAGTCCCCAGTGTCTACCTACCAGTGTCTGAGTCCCCAGTGTCTACCTACCAGTGTCTGAGTCCCCAGTGTCTACCTACCAGTGTCCGAGTCCCCAGTGTCTACCTACCAGTGTCTGAGTCCCCAGTGTCTACCTACCAGTGTCTGAGTCCCCAGTGTCTACCTACCAGTGTCTGAGTCCCCAGTGTCTACCTACCAGTGTCTGAGTCCCCAGTGTCTACCTACCAGTGTCTGAGTCCCCAGTGTCTACCTACCAGTGTCTGAGTCCCCAGTGTCTACCTACCAGTGTCTGAGTCCCCAGTGTCTACCTACCAGTGTCTGAGTCCCCAGTGTCTACCTACCAGTGTCTGAGTCCCCAGTGTCTACCTACCAGTGTCAGAGTCCCCAGTGTCTACCTACCAGTGTCTGAGTCCCCAGTGTCTACCTACCAGTGTCTGAGTCCCCAGTGTCTACCTACCAGTGTCTGAGTCTCCTGGCACAGAAGGAGTGGGTTTGATACCACACTCCGTGAGACTATGCAGGATGGCTCTGTCGTTCTCAGCAGTGAGTCCTGTCACCAGAGTCCGTGTTGAGGGCATGTACTCCGTGTCCTGGTCGTTAGTGCCCTCCCACAGCCCGAACGCACTGTCTCCCAGAGCACTGTCTCGCAGGGAACTGCACCTGGTGGAGAATAGGGAATAATCAGTTGCCATGGTGAATAGGGTGGCGAATAGGGAATAATCCGTTGCCATGGTGAATGGGCACCCGGGCGTACCAGTGCCTAGAAACTTCCATCCTTCTCCTTGCTATGAAGAGGAAAAGAATGGAGAGCAGGGAGGGTAAAATAAGATATTTTGACCTGCTGAAATTCCTATATTCTAGTACCTCTCCGGATAGGACTCTATGCTGTCCAAGTCACTGATGGTAGTCTCAGCAACTTCTCTTCCTTTCCCATGGACTTGCAGAGGACTCCCGTCTTCATCACGACCCGTTCTTAACTTCTTTAAACTCCGCAGCAGAGTCGGTCTGTGTTGCTCCAGAATTCGCTTTATTTCCACCTGAAAAAACGGAACATTGGGCGGAATATTGGGTATGTTGGAAATATTCTCTTATCTCCATCTCGAGCATGAAGGGATATGACGGACATTAGTGGGAATGGAATCGAACCAGGGATCTTTCGATCACGGGCCAGACAGAATACCAATACCAATACCAATACACCCCAATACACCCCTGGACAGTGGGAAACCAAAGGATAAAGATATGAAGTAGGAAATGTTCCTACCTCTTTTTCGAGCAAGTCTTTGTTGAGGTTGTGAGGGTTAGGGTTGAAGATTCCTAGCTTCTGGTAGCAGGAGAAGGGCAAACACTTCGCTTTCTGGGATGAAATAAGAGGTAATGAAACACGTACCAACCCCATGCTTCAATCCCATGATAAAGTTCCCCTTAATTACCATTTATTTCTCATACAGTGCCCCCAAAAGTTCCATAACAACCCTGATAATCACTCCGATCATGATCAATGCAAATTTTATTTCTTGGCAATGTGAATAGCAAGATAAAAGAGTCTTCACTGACCCTGCGGTTTAGGTTGGCTATCATCCACATGGAGACATTCCCAGGTACGATGTCCGGCACTTTAGCCTTGGGGGAGTGCACTGTGGCGCGGAGGTTGGTAGGACGACAGCTGGTGTCAGGGACCAGGTCGTCAATGTAGCGTCTCAGGTTGAGGCCGTGCTGCTCTATCTCGTAGTGGTCGTCATGTCTCAGACACGTGTCATCTACTGGGGGAGGGGGAGTTAGGGGGAGTTGGAAGGGGATTTAGAGGGGTAGAGGGAGGTGGGGGAGTTGGGGGTAGAGTGAGTAGGGGGAATTGGGGGCGGGGTAGGGGAGTTGGGGGAATTGGGGGAGTTAGAGGTGGGTAAGGGGTAGGGAAGAGGCAGGTGGTGTCTGGCAAAAGGTCGTCTTTGTGGCGGGGATGAGGAGAGAGATTGAGACCCACCTTTCCTCCTGATGGGGGGCAGCTTCACGTAGTCTGACTTCCTGATCCTGTAAATATGACGAGGCTTCTCCTCCCTCTCCAGGATATCCTGCTGTATAGACTCTCTGGTGATGGTTTTAGACTCCCTCGTTAGGGCCCGGACTGCTTCAGGGGCTACAGACGTCATGGCTCAGACACTCAGATACTCAGTGGTGGGGTGTCATCAGCACAGCTACAGCTGGGAAGTGGGAAGGGGGTTAGTGGGTTGGATGGACAGGAATAAAGCAAACTATTGGTGGAAGAAGGGAATCAGGGGTTGGTACTTGGTATTGTCATCAGTACAGCTACAGCTGGGCGGGAAGGGTTTCAGTATCAATTATCAAGTATCCAAGTGAGCAATAACTGAAAATGGATTAAAACTACAGGCCATCTTCGATGATTGAAATGGATTATAGATACCACTCCAAAACAGATCGCGATTGATTGCTCAAGCACACGAACTGAATTAAATGCCACACTCCTAAATAGAAATTTTAAAACTAGTGAAGAAGCATCTGCTCGTCGGAGAGCAACATGATTTGAGTAATTTGAGTTACTATTTCCGTTATTTACTGACAAAGAATTGAATTAAAATCGCCGAAATAAGAAATCCAATCGCCATGGAATTGGGGAACAATGAAACAGGGGATGTAGCGAAAGGTTCTTCTTGAAGATTTCACAGAGTGTACTCTACAGTGTAAAGTGTACAGTGATCAAATACACGACTAACAAAGTATTATTACTAGTGTACTAGTAATCAAAGTCCCGATTACGATCCCTATTAAATATGGTGCAGTGCGGCCATCATTCACCCTAATCCTATAGCAACCACGATTACTGGCATGTAACGTTATACTGTGCGAAGAAACATTGCAATGGAACGGTGATGCCAGCAGCTCAAAGTAGGTTCCAGATTCCGCTCCCAGGCCCTGACGCCTTCATTTGACACTGCAGGGGGCAGGAGTTTCCTAGGTCAATGGAAGTGTCAATTGTCAGCAGGTTCATTTATTTCGTAACAGAAGTCAGAGGAGATTCTAAATTCGCCAGCGATTGCAATGGGTCTGAACTTCTGAATGGCTTCAAGCTTCCAAGAGGCAAGCCAGACGGAAACTTGGCTGATGATTATTAGGCAAGCAGTGCTGTTGCTAAAACAATCCATGTGACGTGAGGCAATAACCTAATAACCTATAATAGCCAGCATGTACAAAGGTTAAAATGTCGGTTAAATCACTTGGAACAGACTTAAACACCCCCCTGCTTGCCATAGTAACGTGGTGAAGAACAAAACAGTAACGACTCCAGAATACGATACAATATACTGTAACTGCTTCCCTGCATACCGTAATACAATTGAGAGTTGTACTTGTAACAATGATTGCTATCAAGCAAAAGATCACGTGATCAGAGAAGCTACGATTAGCAACACGCTAAAATAGCAGAGCTCAGGACTGTAATTGTAAAAACAAAGAAGCAATTAGAGAATTAGGATTATATTGGTGTGCATGTAAACTTATTACCGTGGAAGTGGGTAATGAATATTTTCATCATTAATTCGTGATGCTAATTTACCTTATATGGGCATTGTGTAGATAAGCTGATGAGAGGTCTTACAGTCTGACACTCCGACACTCCGACAGCGACCATTCTCCACATTGTCTGATTCTGTGACTGTGAGAAGATGTAAGTCCCGATGTAACTCCCGGATTGAGAAACTTTTAATGGCGGGTGAGGAATGGAAAATCTTTGAAATATGTTTAAGTGTTTATATTAACTTTAGGGCAAGAAAAAAATATAAGGAAGTGTCAATTTTTGTACCATCCTCGAGTGTAACGTACTTTCGCCTAAGAATTAGTAAACGGAAGTGAGCTTTTTGGGTGATGACTGATGAGGTTATTTCCTCCTTGACGCATTCAGTTTCTATTAAATGGTCTGCGTTGTGTCAAGGTGTCTCACCTTATTAGCTGATACGTAAGCATCTCATTAGTCATTAGCAGTATCTTAGTACCTTATCTGTCGGATGTGTGCTCATCGGTCAATAAGGTCGTCAATGATTGGGTTAACAGGTGGTTTTTATGGGAGGACCCGACAAATCTGGGGTTTGCTTGACTTAAAGATTGTCACCTATTGTTACTGTTCTGATATACTGCATTTATAACTAGTTATCTGTGTTTCCCTTGGTTTGGGCATGCCCTCGCTATTTTTTCACTCAGATTGTGGCGAATGATCCTCGGCCTCGAGCACCATGTTAGGTGCTCCCACATCCTGTCACATTCATCATCGTGATAATGTAATTAAACAGTGACAGTTTTCCCTTGTCTATTGCCTCAGCCTTCATCCCACAAGATCTGAAATATATGAAATAACATAAAATAAAATAAAATAAAATGCAATGTTGATTTTTTCTTTTCTTTTCTTTTATTTGTTAATAAAAGGGCGATCGTATGAAAGTAAGCCAATGTTAATAAGGTTAGCGATCAGGGGACACCAGGTAGGGTCACACTACTGCTTGAAGTGTTTTGACCTGTGTTCACAAACAAAAAGTGGTCAGCCAGGAGTCATTGGTAATGATATACCGTCATACTGAAGTAAAAGTGCAGGACATATCAATTTCAATAACACTACTAGTATCATCCAATGTCTAAGGGTGGTAGTTGACGTGCATGATCAGCTATTATTTCACAGAGAACCAAACCAACATTTTACCAACACAACATGAGATGGTGGTGTTTTATGGATTACATTGCCCTGAGTGTAGGTGCATTACTGACACATATTCGCAGTAATTTCATTGCCCCGATTTTAGGTATTTCACTGAAACATATTCAAAGTAATTTCATTGTCCCGATTTTAGGTATTTTACTGATGCATATTCATCGTTGTTGTGCTTTGAAATTGAATAGGTCTTAGGTCTTCGTTCTTCAGCTTCTTCCTTCTTCGTTGTAGGTACAGCAGTATTAGTATTGCTTATTGACTCTATCTTTGCAAATTATAGCTTTGTTTGTTGGCTGGACACACATGGATTAATGTCGACATAGAGTACAGTATTCTTCACTAACTGTGAGCGCCCTGATAATGTTTTGGGAGTGGGAATGTCCGTTTAATGAAACGATAACATTATTTTCACATCAGGCTTAGGAGCAGAGAAATGACAGATGCCAGAGTGAAAGGATTGATCGTTGCTTCGGTGACTTTAGTCCTACTAGCGTTACTTCATTTGCTTTCCAATCAATCGAATTACAAGATGACATCAGCATTGGACATGGCAAGGAACGACAATGAGGGCAGTGCTGCAGCGAAGGAAGAATTGAGAGAAGCGACTCATTCAGTAAAAGAAGAAGAGAGAAAAGGGATTCATTCAGCAAAAGAAGAAGAGGGAGAAGGGGCTCATTCAGAAAAAGAAGAAAGTGGTTCCTCTTGGGAGAAGGAAGCAGGAAGTGAGTCCTCTTGGGAGATGGAAGGCACTGAGTCCTCTTGGGAGAAAGAAGGCATTGAGTCTTCTTGGGAGAAAGAAGGCATTGAGTCTTCTTGGGAGAAAGAAGGCATTGAGTCCTCTTGGGAGATGCCCTCCCTGCACCAGATCTACAGAGAGTACGATGAGCCTCACTACTTCGACCACTGGGAGGAATACGCTGAACATTACGAGCAGCACCTCAGAGAACTGTTCAGCAAGATACCCCCGGGCAAGGAGTTCAAGATGCTGGAGATTGGAGTGCAGTCTGGAGGCTCGGTGAGGGTTTGGAGGAGATACTTCTCATCCAAGGAATTCTATTATGTGGGGATGGACATTGATAAGAAGTGTAAGAGATCAGAGGTGAAGGAGGAGAACATTTTCATTGAAATCGGAGATCAGTCCGACCCGGAGACATTGCAAGAGGTGTGTGAGAAGCATGGACCTTTTGATTTCATTGTGGATGATGGGGGTCACCGTTATCAGCAAATAAAGACTTCATTGGACACGCTCTTCCCTTCAGACGTATGCATGAAGCACCACTCACTCTACGCTATTGAGGATTTACATGTCATGGCAATGGGAGACCTACTTACAGCGATGACCCGGGAGATTTTATGACCTTGTTGGCTACATCTTCAAGAAGATGCATTACTATTGGTACAAACAAAATCAGAGGGAGGAAGCGGATGAAGTGTGGGCTGATAGGATGGAGTCGATAGCTATGTATAATTCAATGATATTCATTGAGAGGGGTGATGGGGAGGGGATGCTGACAAGAATTTCAAAAGGGGGCGATCGTATTCGGGGCTGAAAATCATTGGTAATGATTTATTTAATGATTGATTTATAATGATTCAAGATTAATGACGAGTGATAATAATCGATTGTTTCATGTTTGCTTTAAGCATCATAACAAAATGTACATCGAATTCACTTACCGCACGCACATTCTCATCAATATGCTCATCAGAGCATCTGGATTACATTATGTACCGATGCATGATGTTCCTCTATCCCATACTCTTACTTTCTTACAGCTAGATGACATGGGGACCTGCCAAGGTATTTGGTAAGGATAAAACGTTCAGCGGTGATGAATTCAAAGCAAAACAAAAAGAGGACAGGGCAATGTTCTACAAACTAATACCTAAAACCATCCTCGGGCATCGTTCATTTACTACAGAGATTTTTTTTATTAATAGTTATCTCGAAATATCATAAATGACATCAACACTCATTTCACAAAACTCAAAAGCCGAAACAGAAAATCGATGCTGTACCTTTCAGGTAAATCAAATTACGAAAATGAAACGTCTCCTCTCAGTCCATCTGGGAATAAATTAAAAACGTATCGAACCTGCCTAAAGTTCAGCAGTGAGAATTTGTGTGAACGGTCACAATTTGGCAACATCTACGAAAAACTGAAACGTGAAGTGAAACAGAGGTCTTGGGATGAAAATGGCGCGCGCGAAATAACAAGGCTCGCGCCGCGCAATTAGCTTTGTGTACGTGAAATGCGTTAGGCGATCGCGCGTTACGTACAAATTAGTGCTAATCAGCAGATAGAACGTCGGCGTGTGTTTTATTTCCCACTCTAAACTTATGTTATCAGTTAAAAATTAAACCATTATTACCAACAGTAAACGACCGAGTTCAGGTTCTTGGCCGAGGCCGAGGCCGAGGCCGAGTTTGCATCGTCAAGGCCGGAGCCGAGGCCGAGGCCGAGTCCGAGGCCGAGGCCGAGTTCAACCGAGTTCATATAACTTTCGTGAAGCTAAAATTTTATTTTGCCATGATTTTCTGTAAAACTATTTTAAAAGAATCTTTTGCCAATTGAATTGGTTAAATCTGATAAAGTTCTTATGTTAAATCTTAATCCAGAGAAAAGTTTAGCTCGTTTGATTTTAAAATTCAGCCTAAGTTTTGAAATAACACATTAAATTCTGGCAATTAGCTAGGTATCAAACTCGGCAAAATGAAGCAAAATTTGGCCGAGACCGAGGCCGAGTTCGAAAAAAGGGCCGATTTTGGCCGAGGCCGAGGCCGAGGCCGAGTACTCGGTCGTTTACTGATTACCAAGTTGTGTTCATGTTGATTTGAGATGGACTTTAACACGCATTGTCCTCCGTTATTCAAAGGGGACCACTAAGTTAATCAATACTTTAAAAAGTAATCAGTTAGAGAGTTACGTCATCATCATCATGGTTTTGAACGGGGAATCCCTTACTGGACATAACTCAGTCAGATATTTCGAGGGCACTGATTGTGGGGGCAAGGGCTTCCAGCGCCCATGTTTACTGCGACCAAATGATGTCCGATAAGGTCAAATGGTCAATTGAGTGACAGCTGTCATTTACTTGTTGATTGAGCGTACAAATCAAAAGCAAAGTTGAGGGGTACAAAATTCTCAAAATACAGCACATGTCACAGTGTATAACAATGCTTAAAATAACTTAATAAAGCGCACATACACAGAGATTATTCTCACACGAAATTATATTACCATAAATCAACCATCTCTAAATGTTATATCATGCTCGCATTGAAATTCTACACATATTAATTATTATTATTTTACGTTACAGCTCATAATGAATAATATATAGTACTATCAAGCCAATGTAAAATCCACAAAACACGCATAATGTAAAAAATACTAATATCGGTTATAAAACACACTCCTAAGGGGGGCTAGACTGGCTAGGAAACAGTGGAAACATCTAATTTAACATTTATTTTATATCCTAATCTAAACCCTGATACAGCGCATCCAGTTCCGACTTGAACCTCTCTGCGATGTTAACTCTCTTCTTTTTAAAAGTGGGCGTGGTCAGGTCATTCTCCACTGAGAACAACTCGTGATGAAGGTGTACCTTCTTAACCTGTTCGAAGCCTTTGAGGAGAGGTTTCCCTATCCTAGTAAGTTCCTGCATGATGTCAGTCATTACCTCTGGTTTGTGACAAGCTTCTAGAAGTGTAACTCCAGGGTATTTAGCCTGGATTGCTAGCTCTTCAGGCACTATTACTGCTACTAGAGTAGCCTTGAGACTGTCTCCGTACACAAAGCATTGCGCTACTAGCGGACTACCCTCGTATGCTATCTCTATCTTCTCAGGCGCAATGTACTCCCCCTGGGCTAGCTTGAATATGTTCTTCTTACGATCTATTATCTTAACACAGCCATGTTCTGTCCACGTGCCTATGTCACCAGTGTGCAGCCACCCCTCAGGGTCTATAGCTTCAGCTGTCTTCTCGGGGTCTTGGTAGTATCCCTTGAACACGATGGGGCCCTTCAAGCAGATCTGAAATGGTTTCCAGGTAAAGGTTCTCATATTATAACGCAATCAGCAAGGGGGGTTCGGGGCGTATAATAACGCAATCAGCTAGGGGGGGGAAGGGGGGAAGGGGTTCGGGGCGTATAATAACGCAATCAGCTAGGGGGGGGGGGGAAGGGGGGAAGGGGTGTCGGGGCGTTCAGACAGATCTCTGAAATGGTTTTGGTGTGAGGGAGGGTTCACAAAATCAGCTGGGGGCTTTTAAATGACTACAATTCACTTTATTTCAAGCAATACAATTTGATTATGGGGGAAGTTTAAAAAGTGCTGAAAATGGATTACGTAATAGGTGAATGATCCATCCTATATTCGGTGAAATTGTTGTTATTATCGGTCATTTGCCAAGTTTTGATCTTGTGACGTTTTTATGACGTAAAAGAACCCGGATGCGTTGTTGAAATACAATACCAAAAATCGTGGTGTGTAAAATAGATCAATAAGAAGCTTCCTAAAATTAACTTTTGTTTCCTTGACTCTGGCAGCGAATACCGAACTCCCATTACTAAATACCAAGATTACTAAATTTCAAGATTACTAAATTCCAAGACTACTAAATACCATTGAAATTACTAAATACCAAGATTATGGAGGAATGCTGAAGCTTCTCAACGGCGCCAGGAGTCCGTCATAAGATTCTAATGGCTCCTAAAATACTCACCGAAACTATTTCACACATTAAAATCCTGCTTATTTATTCAAAAGTTCGCTGCAGCCCCATTCGTTCTGGGGCTGGTTACCACAATAAACACATACATCCCCCGTATTGGATGACTGTAACCCAACACCAGCATAACTATCAGAGCTGGATTACACAGTGTTTTATTTAGAGGAACTACGTAATACTCAGCAGTGTTTTTACTTTCCCGGGTTTGTCATGGGGAGATCATGTGAGGTGGGAGTGTGAGGAGCTATCACCAGACTTAAAGCGTTTTACAGATTTTAATGTGAGTGCAGTTGGGCTCAAGTCTCGCAATGATGATCATCAACTTTCAGATCTAGTAAATGGGTCCAGATGTATTTTGTATTGTATTGTATTGTAGGTTCCCCAAACTCGGAAGTAAGGGGGACAGTACCCTTAAGGGCACTGCCAGCACTGGGGCCACGGGACACCACTT
The DNA here is from genome assembly GCA_011033025.1 of Beroe forskalii. Classification (NCBI taxonomy): domain Eukaryota; kingdom Metazoa; phylum Ctenophora; class Nuda; order Beroida; family Beroidae; genus Beroe; species Beroe forskalii. Next base: position 27,347 of record WFMF01000792.1, on the reverse strand, counting down.
ATAGCGACGGCAAGTTGCCACTGGTACCCACTGGGTGCTCTGGCTTTATTGGGAACAGCATTTCAGTGACATTGGCTTGGTGAACTTCACTGAGCAATGGGGGTCCAAGGTGTTAGGCCAGACAAGCCGCCTTTACTGCTGCACACTACAGTTTGAGTCAACTATATCTCTGTCCAAAGCACAGAAAAATAGATTTACTCTCTCTGTCCACATTGCCATGGGTCGGTCAAAAAGTCATAAAGGTAAGTGTAGTTTTGAAGGCGTGAGCTGGGTTGCCTTCAGTAACATAAGTGTATTTAAAAAGTGGTACGGATTTCATTTTGAGTGGTGATTATCGAAATGTCAGGACCCTCCTGCTCTCCTTCCATTATTTTCTTGAATCAGCTGGTGTATCGTCGTCTTTTATTATTATTACCTTGTGTAGGTGTGCTTCTACGTTTGTTAGTTTTTGTGAGATAGTGTTCTGTTGGGGGAAAAGGCTTCTTTTGTTATTTGTGGCTTTCTTTCAAAAATATTGGTGTTGTTGAAAAATTTTATCATTTTGTTGATTAGATGACTACTTTGCAGATCGTCAATGCTATCAGATTGGTATTTGTTGAATATTTCTTTTCTTTTATTGCTGAAATAAGAGCATTTACACAGTATATGATGCGCTGTTTCTAGGTAGTTCTTTTCCCAGTTGTAGTCAACATATTTCATTACTTCTGTACAGTATTCACAGTGTTCATTATAACTCTGTTTTGTTTTTGTCATGTGATAGTTTAGGTTGTTATGATTGGATAATATTTTAATTAAAGTACTTATTTTCTCATAGTTTAGTGTTAAGATTTTGTTTGTCATTTTATTTGTCCTGTATTTATAAGCTTTAACTAAACCAGATGTAAGTATCTTAGCCTCACAGCTTATATCACTATATATAAATCTGTTTTCTATTGATCTATGGTAGTGTTTGTTTATGATATTAATAAATGTTGTGAATGGTGCTTTATTATATAGCGGATTTGATACTTGTTTTTAGGGAACCTTTCTAGCAAGGTAGTCAGCTATTTCATTTCCTTCATGACCTCGTATGGTATCCAGAAGTTGAGATTGACTGTGTTATTTCTCCCAGCTCATTAAGGATGGCACATTTTTTATTGTCCATATTTTTGTATGTTTGTTCATTAGAGACTTAAGTGTCGTTTGTGAATCTGAGTAGATGAGTGTACTTTAGCGAAAGACCAGGAATTAACATATCTCTATTACATACGAATGAAATGAGTATGTAATAGGATATAAATATTGAGTAGCTTGTTACGAAATATTATATCTAATTTATCACGCGACACTCGAAGTGAATAATGATATTAGATATGTTATGAATGGCTTTCATAATATATCGAACAATGTTTCATATTTATAACATGTAGTTATGGCTGTGGTTGGGATGACTGTGAATATTCATCTTGGGACTATAAATTGCATGAGGATACAAAGAAGACATGTGATATCTGGCATGTAGATTACAAGATCTATTTTATGGTGATCTTAGAGGAAAGTATAACATTGATGCGGTGTCAGATTGTCAAATGAAACTCATATGTGTTAGGTTCTTCCCCATTTAGCTCCTTATAAGTGTATGTGAGTCTTAGATCAAGGATGTAATTCGCAGAGGAGCTGTGTTAATGTTAGTGAGACTATATTTAAAATTACTTAGTTTTGTTTCAAGTATGATTTCTAGCTTTCATATGGCAATTGCTTGGTCAATGCTGTGGTGTGTGTTGGGAGTGGTTCTTCCTCATTTATTTCTTCTTCACTGAATGTTATACCGATTCCTGTGTTGCCTTTTCATTTTGACCCATCTGTGAAGATTAGAAGGTTTGATTCACATTCTTTCACTTGTATACTGTCCTGTTTTCAATGTTGATTTTGTATGTTTTGTTTAAGATTGAAAGGACTAATTTTGTCTGAAATTGGGTTTTGGTCAATTTTATCACATTTTAATTTCCAATCAATTATTTCTTGTGATTGTATTTTTTCATTTTATAGTTATTCATGTTCCAGTGTCTTTCAGTCTTGAGAGTTAATGCTCTTTTTAAAGCTGTTTCTTCTAATTTTAACTCAATTGGTGCCATATTAAGGAATTAAGTTTCAACCAATACAATTTGATTAAAGGGGGAAGTTTGAAAAGTGCTGAAAATAGATTACGTAATAGGTGAATGATCCCTCCTATAGGTATAACATCCGGTGAAATTGTTGTTATTGTCTGTCATTTGCCAAGTTTTGATCTTGTGACGTTTTATGACGTAAAAGAACCCGGATGCGTTGTTGAAATACAACACCAAAAAACATGGTGGGTAAAATAGATCAATAAGAAGCTTCCTAAAATTAACTTTTGTTTCCTTGATCCTGGCAGCGAACTCCCATTACTAAATTTCAAGATTACTAAATTCCAAGATTACTAAATACCATTGAAATTACTAAATACCAAGATTATGGCGGAATACTGGAGCTTCTCAATGGCGCCAGCCGTCCGTCATAAGATTCTAATGGCTCCGAAAATACTCACCGAAACTATTTCACACATTAAAATCCTGCTTATTTATTCAAAATCTCGCTGCCCCATTCGTTCTGGGGTTGGTAACCACAATAAACACATACATCCCCCGTATTGCATGGCTGTAATTCAACACCAGCACAACTATCAGAGGTGGATTACACAGTGTGTTATTTAGAGGAACTACGTAATGCGCAGTGTTTTTACTTTCCCGGGTGAGTCATGGGGTTCTCATCATGTGAGGTGGGAGTGTGAGGAGCTATCACCAGACCTAAAGCGTTTTACAGATTTTAACCTGTGGGCAGTTGGGCTCAAGTTTCGCAATGATTATTAGGAATGATCTGATAGTCTATTATTTCAGATCTAGAAGATGGGTCCAGATGTATTTTAAATACAGGACATTATTTTCAGAATTGCTCAATGCACCCCACCATTCATTCTGCCATCCTGTCATTTGCTATTTATCATATTAAATTTATTTATAAATATTATTTATAAACAAAGATTATGCACAATTCAATAAACAAAACAAAGCCTAAAATTTGGACAGAAAACAAAAATATGAGAATGAGATGCCTAGAATAGAAATCAAAATAGGGGAGCGGCACAGTGTCCCCGTAGAGGACATTGTCCCCCACACCCGGGGTGTTTTAGTGTTATTACTAGTGTTATTAGTGTTATTATTACCTCTCCCTTGCCCTGGCTGCAGTGTGTACCCCATCTCCTCCACATCTGCCAGCTTGATGCTGACCCCCGGGGCTGGGACCCCCATGACCCGGCACAGTGTGTCCCCGTAGAGGGACATTGTCCCCACACCGGGGTGTTATTAGTGTTATTACTAGTGTTATTAGTGTTATTATTACCTCTCCCTTGCCCCTGGCTGCAGTGTACCCCATCTCCTCCACATCTGCCAGCTTGATGCTGACCCCGGGGCTGGGACCCCCACATGACCCGGCACAGTGTCCCCGTAGAGGGACATTGTCCCCCACCGGGGTGTTATTAGTGTTATTACTAGTGTTATTAGTGTTATTATTACCTCTCCCTTGCCCCTGGCTGCAGTGTACCCCATCTCCTCCACATCTGCCAGCTTGATGCTGACCCCCGGGGCTGGGACCCCCATGACCCGGCACAGTGTCCCCGTAGAGGGACATTGTCCCCACACCGGGGTGTTATTAGTGTTATTACTAGTGTTATTAGTGTTATTATTACCTCTCCCTTGCCCCTGGCTGCAGTGTACCCCATCTCCTCCACATCTGCCAGCTTGATGCTGACCCCGGGGGCTGGGACCCCACATGACCCGGTATAGTGTCCCCGTAGAGGGACATTGTCCCCACACCGGGGTGTTATTAGTGTTATTACTAGTGTTATTAGTGTTATTATTACCTCTCCCTTGCCCCTGGCTGCAGTGTACCCCATCTCCTCCACATCTGCCAGCTTGATGCTGACCCCGGGGCTGGGACCCCACATGACCCGGTACAGTGTCCCCGTAGAGGGACATTGTCCCCCACACCGGGGTGTTATTAGTGTTATTACTAGTGTTATTAGTGTTATTATTACCTCTCCCTTGCCCCTGGCTGCAGTGTACCCCATCTCCTCCACATCTGCCAGCTTGATGCTGACCCCCGGGGCTGGGACCCCCACATGACCCGACAGTGTCCCCGTAGAGGGACATTGTCCCCACCGGGGTGTTATTAGTGTTATTACTAGTGTTATTAGTGTTATTATTACCTCTCCCTTGCCCCTGGCTGCAGTGTACCCCATCTCCTCCACATCTGCCAGCTTGATGCTGACCCCCGGGGCTGGGACCCCCACATGACCCGGCACAGTGTCCCCGTAGAGGGACATTGTCCCCACACCGGGGTGTTATTAGTGTTATTACTAGTGTTATTAGTGTTATTATTACCTCTCCCTTGCCCCTGGCTGCAGTGTACCCCATCTCCTCCACATCTGCCAGCTTGATGCTGACCCCGGGGCTGGGACCCCACATGACCCGGCACAGTGTCCCCGTAGAGGGACATTGTCCCCACACCGGGGTGTTATTAGTGTTATTACTAGTGTTATTAGTGTTATTAGTACCCCATCTCCTCCACATCTGCCAGCTTGATGCTGACCCCCCGGGACCCCCCCACATGCAGTACAGTGTCCCCCATTCTCCTCCACCATGTTATTAGTGTTATTACTAGTGTTATTAGTGTTGACCTCTCCCTTGGGGCTGCAGGACCCCCCATCCTCCACATCTGCCAGCTTGACCCCGGGGTGGGATGGGACAGTGTCCCCGTAGAGGGACATTGTCCCCACCGGGGGTGTTATTAGTGTTATTACTAGTGTTATTAGTGTTATTATTACCTCTCCCTTGCCCCTGGCTGCAGTGTACCCCATCTCCTCCACATCTGCCAGCTTGATGCTGACCCCGGGGCTGGGACCCCACATGACCCGGCACAGTGTCCCCGTAGAGGGACATTGTCCCCACACCGGGGTGTTATTAGTGTTATTACTAGTGTTATTATTACCTCTCCCTTGCCCCTGGCTGCAGTGTACCCCATCTCCTCCACATCTGCCAGCTTGATGCTGACCCCCGGGGCTGGGACCCCCACATGACCCGGTACAGTGTCCCCGTAGAGGGACATTGTCCCCACACCGGGGTGTTATTAGTGTTATTACTAGTGTTATTAGTGTTATTATTACCTCTCCCTTGCCCCTGGCTGCAGTGTACCCCATCTCCTCCACATCTGCCAGCTTGATGCTGACCCCCGGGGCTGGGACCCCCACATGACCCGGCACAGTGTCCCCGTAGAGGGACATTGTCCCCACACCGGGGTGTTATTAGTGTTATTACTAGTGTTATTAGTGTTATTATTACCTCTCCCTTGCCCCTGGCTGCAGTGTACCCCATCTCCTCCACATCTGCCAGCTTGATGCTGACCCCGGGGCTGGGACCCCCCACATGACCCGGCACAGTGTCCCCGTAGAGGGACATTGTCCCCACACCGGGGTGTTATTAGTGTTATTACTAGTGTTATTAGTGTTATTATTACCTCCCTTGCCCCTGGCTGCAGTGTACCCCATCTCCTCCACATCTGCCAGCTTGATGCTGACCCCCGGGGCTGGGACCCCCACATGACCCGGTATAGTGTCCCCGTAGAGGGGACATTGTCCCCACACCGGGGTGGTGTTATTACTAGTGTTATTAGTGTTATTACCCCTTGCCCCTGGCTGCAGTGTACCCCATCTCCTCCACATCTGTGCTGACCCCCGGGGCTGGGACCCCCACATGACCCGGCAGTGTCCCCGTAGAGGGACATTGTCCCCACCGGGGTGTTATTAGTGTTATTACTAGTGTTATTAGTGTTATTATTACTCTCGCCCCCTGGCTGCAGTGTACCCCATCTCCTCCACATCTGCCAGCTTGATGCTGACCCCCGGGGCTGGGACCCCCACATGACCCGGCACAGTGTCCCCGTAGAGGGACATTGTCCCCACACCGGGGTGTTATTAGTGTTATTACTAGTGTTATTAGTGTTATTATTACCTCTCCCTTGCCCCTGGCTGCAGTGTACCCCATCTCCTCCACATCTGCCAGCTTGATGCTGACCCCCGGGGCTGGGACCCCACATGACCCGGTATAGTGTCCCCGTAGAGGGACATTGTCCCCACACCGGGGTGTTATTAGTGTTATTACTAGTGTTATTAGTGTTATTATTACCTCTCCCTTGCCCCTGGCTGCAGTGTACCCCATCTCCTCCACATCTGCCAGCTTGATGCTGACCCCCGGGGCTGGGACCCCCACATGACCCGGTACAGTGTCCCCGTAGAGGGACATTGTCCCCACACCGGGGTGTTATTAGTGTTATTACTAGTGTTATTAGTGTTATTATTACCTCTCCCTTGCCCCTGGCTGCAGTGTACCCCATCTCCTCCACATCTGCCAGCTTGATGCTGACCCCCGGGGCTGGGACCCCCACATGACCCGGCACAGTGTCCCCGTAGAGGGACATTGTCCCCACACCGGGGTGTTATTAGTGTTATTACTAGTGTTATTAGTGTTATTATTACCTCTCCCTTGCCCCTGGCTGCAGTGTACCCCATCTCCTCCACATCTGCCAGCTTGATGCTGACCCCCGGGGCTGGGACCCCCACATGACCCGGCATAGTGTCCCCGTAGAGGGACATTGTCCCCACACCGGGGTGTTATTAGTGTTATTACTAGTGTTATTAGTGTTATTATTACCTCTCCCTTGCCCCTGGCTGCAGTGTACCCCATCTCCTCCACATCTGCCAGCTTGATGCTGACCCCCGGGGCTGGGACCCCCACATGACCCGGCACAGTGTCCCCGTAGAGGGACATTGTCCCCACCGGGGGGGTGTTATTAGTGTTATTACTAGTGTTATTAGTGTTATTATTACCTCTCCCTTGCCCTGGCTGCAGTGTACCCCATCTCCTCCACATCTGCCAGCTTGATGCTGACCCCGGGGCTGGGACCCCCACATGACCCGGCACAGTGTCCCCGTAGAGGACATTGTCCCCACACCGGGGTGTTATTAGTGTTATTACTAGTGTTATTAGTGTTATTATTACCTCTCCCTTGCCCCTGGCTGCAGTGTACCCCATCTCCTCCACATCTGCCAGCTTGATGCTGACCCCGGGGCTGGGACCCCCACATGACCCGGCACAGTGTCCCCGTAGAGGGACATTGTCCCCCACACCGGGGTGTTATTAGTGTTATTACTAGTGTTATTAGTGTTATTATTACCTCTCCCTTGCCCCTGGCTGCAGTGTACCCCATCTCCTCCACATCTGCCAGCTTGATGCTGACCCCGGGGCTGGGACCCCCACATGACCCGGCACAGTGTCCCCGTAGAGGGACATTGTCCCCACACCGGGGTGTTATTAGTGTTATTACTAGTGTTATTAGTGTTATTATTACCTCTCCCTTGCCCCTGGCTGCAGTGTACCCCATCTCCTCCACATCTGCCAGCTTGATGCTGACCCCGGGGCTGGGACCCCCCACGACCTCTCCCTTGCCCCCTGGCTGCAGTGTACCCCATCTCCATGATCTGCCATAGTGTCCCCGTAGCTGGGACACATGACCCCACAGTGGGGTGTTACATTAGTGTTGTTACTAGTGTTATTAGTGTTATTATTACCTCTCCTTGCCCCTGGCTGCAGTGTACCCCATCTCCTCCACATCTGCCAGCTTGATGCTGACCCCCGGGGCTGGGACCCCCACATGACCCGGTACAGTGTCCCCGTAGAGGGACATTGTCCCCACACCGGGGTGTTATTAGTGTTATTACTAGTGTTATTAGTGTTATTATTACCTCTCCCTTGCCCCTGGCTGCAGTGTATCCCATCTCCTCCACATCTGCCAGCTTGATGCTGACCCCCGGGGCTGGGACCCCCACATGACCCGGTATAGTGTCCCCGTAGAGGGACATTGTCCCCACACCGGGGTGTTATTAGTGTTATTACTAGTGTTATTAGTGTTATTATTACCTCTCCCTTGCCCCTGGCTGCAGTGTACCCCATCTCCTCCACATCTGCCAGCTTGATGCTGACCCCCGGGGCTGGGACCCCCACATGACCCGGTACAGTGTCCCCGTAGAGGGACATTGTCCCCACACCGGGGTGTTATTAGTGTTATTACTAGTGTTATTAGTGTTATTATTACCTCTCCCTTGCCCCTGGCTGCAGTGTACCCCATCTCCTCCACATCTGCCAGCTTGATGCTGACCCCCGGGGCTGGGACCCCACATGACCCGGCACAGTGTCCCCGTAGAGGGACATTGTCCCCACACCGGGGTGTTATTAGTGTTATTACTAGTGTTATTAGTGTTATTATTACCTCTCCCTTGCCCCTGGCTGCAGTGTACCCCATCTCCTCCACATCTGCCAGCTTGATGCTGACCCCCGGGGCTGGGACCCCACATGACCCGGCACAGTGTCCCCGTAGAGGGACATTGTCCCCACACCGGGGTGGGGTGTTATTAGTGTTATTACTAGTGTTATTATTACCTCTCCCTTGCCCCCTGGCTGCAGTGTACCCCATCTCCTCCACATCTGCCAGCTTGATGCTGACCCCCGGGGCTGGGACCCCCACATGAGGGACATTGTCCCCGTAGAGGGACATTGTCCCCACTCGGGGGTGTTATTAGTGTTATTACTAGTGTTATTAGTGTTATTATTACCTCTCCCTTGCCCCTGGCTGCAGTGTACCCCATCTCCTCCACATCTGCCAGCTTGATGCTGACCCCGGGGCTGGGACCCCCACATGACCCGGCACAGTGTCCCCGTAGAGGGACATTGTCCCCACACCGGGGTGTTATTAGTGTTATTACTAGTGTTATTAGTGTTATTATTACCTCTCCCTTGCCCTGGCTGCAGTGTACCCCATCTCCTCCACATCTGCCAGCTTGATGCTGACCCCGGGGCTGGGACCCCCACATGACCCGGCACAGTGTCCCCGTAGAGGGACATTGTCCCCACACCGGGGTGTTATTAGTGTTATTACTAGTGTTATTAGTGTTATTATTACCTCCCTTGCCCCTGGCTGCAGTGTACCCCATCTCCTCCACATCTGCCAGCTTGATGCTGACCCCCGGGGCTGGGACCCCCACATGACCCGGCACAGTGTCCCCGTAGAGGGACATTGTCCCCACACCGGGGTGTTATTAGTGTTATTACTAGTGTTATTAGTGTTATTATTACCTCTCCCTTGCCCTGGCTGCAGTGTACCCCATCTCTCCACATCTGCCAGCTTGATGCTGACCCCCGGGGCTGGGACCCCACATGACCTGGTATAGTGTCCCCGTAGAGGGACATTGTCCCCACAGTTATTACTAATGTTATTAGTGTTGTTATTACCTCTCCCCTTGCCCCTGGCTTTACCCCATGAGGGACATTGTCCCCACGCCGCAGTTCTCCGTCTGTCCGTACCCCTCGATCACGAAGCAACCCAGCACCGACCGGTACCTGAGGGATGGGAATTATTGATTTATTGGTAACTAAAGATAAGCTCTTCTTTTTGGCCTTTGATTTATCAAAAATTCCGCTTACAGATGGCTGTTTTGAGTTGTTTGAATGTTTGAAAGGAAGAAAGAACCGCGAAGTATCAAGATGGAGGAATGATGAGAGAGCGTGTAAGGAAGCTACACCTACAAAGGGAGAAAGGGTACAAGGAACACCATTCTCAGTCTCAACCATTATCAGCAATTAACAATTAACAGTTCATGGCGAGTAATCATAGAATCTTCGAGAATCATCGAAAATACTTAAATAGCCGCGTTTCTGGCTTAAATATGGTGAATACTTGAATATTAATTGCATATTTATGATGACATTGCACCGTGAAATCTTATCTAGCATTTCTGTTAACACCGATGCCAAAAATGTAAATTTAATTTGAGCTTAGCATTTCTGCAGGCTGCAGGTTTTGCATTTGCAACGAATTTTTAAGCCCAAGAAATTCATCGCACTGTAACCGTGGAAAAGTACACAGTCTTACATTGGTTACCTACAGGATGCTATGGTTACCATGGTAACTATGATTTACCATAACAGGACGCAATGGCTACCATGGTAACCATGACTTACCATTGCAGGATGCTTGTTGCTATGGTTACCATGGTAACCATGATTTACCACTGGAGGGTGCTATGGTAACCATGGTAACTATGATTAACCATAACAGGACGCAATGGTTACCATGGTAACTATCACTTACCACTGCAAGATGCTGGGTGCGATGGGAGCGGATCCTGTAATCAGCAGTCTCACCCTCCCTCCCAAGGCTTTCCTTATCTTGTTGAAGATAAGCAAGTCCCAAAGTGAGTTCTGTCTGACGATCCCTTTGTTTACCTGAAGGGTAACATGAAATTATAAATATAACATTTCTTACACTCTTCTTATATAACATTTCTTACCCTCTTCTTATTCTCAATTTGTCAAGTAATTGTGTTAGAATAGTTGTCAATGATCATGGAACATGTAGCTCTCCTTTGCAATGCATATCACCCTCAACCCACCTCTTGAAGTTTGCTCTCAGTGCCCCTAGCGATGAGGCGCTGAACGAACTCCGGCTTCTCACCAATTCCCTCCATGATTTTATCGTGCATCTTGTTGAGTACTCGGGGTACCGAGGGGAACACAGTGGGTCTCAGGAGGGCTATGTCGTCCAGAAGCAGCTTTATGTTTCCCTGGAGATGGGAAGGGGGTTACCATGGTAACCAAGGATACATGGCAACCCTGGAGATATGAAGGGGTAACCATGGTAACCAAGAAGATGGGAAGGGGGTAACCATGGTAACCAAGGAGATGGGAAGGGGTAACAATGGTAACCAACTAACCAAGGAGATGGGAAGATGGTTACCATAGTAACCATGGAGTTAGGTAGGGGGTTACCAAATACCAAGGCAACAAAGGAGATAGGAATGGAGTTACCCTGGTAACCAAGTAGATAGGAAGAGAGTTAACATGGTAACCAAGGAGATAGGAAGAGAGTTAACATGGTAACCAAGGAGATAAGGGGGGGTTACCATGGCAACCAAGGAGACATGGTAACCAAGGGGATGAGAAGGGAGTCACCATGGTAACCAAAGGGACAGATTAACCAACACAAACATTAAACCATTCAACAATAAACCTTTCCAGAATTCAGTTACTATGGTAACTCCAGTATACCAAACTAGCTGCCATTATTAATAAACGTTTATAAGACTGTAAAGCTGTGAGTCTCATTTCAGTCTTTCAGAGTTTCTAAATAAAAACTGTAATGTACTTATGAAGCGGATTTTATGCGCTTTTTATCTTTTATTGCATTATTATGTTATTCAGTACAGCTGGTTTTTCCATAACCACTTTAGAAACAAAACATTTAAACGGGTAAAGAGGTAGGTAATCTTTCTTTTTCGGAAACCCGATATGTCGCACTGAATTAGATAACGCGTTTATTAAAAGTAACATAAGATTTGATTAAAAGTAAGTGGTACACAGCACCACCAGCTGTTAAATACACGGTGTTTTTAAGACAAAAGACACTTTTAAACTACGTTTTGCGTCAGTAGGAGTAAGCCTCATCGTTCTGTGTACAATCGTATGATATTATGATGGTACTATGATGTCATGGAAACCTATCACATTATTTACTTTGATGTTGCAGTCTTTGAAAGTTACAGGGAATGATGGAAGTGATGGAAGTTTCCGTTTTCTACAGAAGAAAAGTAGAATGTAGCTCAAAGTCATATATTTCCGGGAGGAAAGTTCAGCTAATATTATATCCGATGCAGAATGTACAGTATTCCTCTGCTAAGTGTGTTGACTGTTGAGGGGAATGCGAAAGTGTGGATTGGAAACATACTGGGAATCAGTATCATTGTACTTATTATATTGTATTTGTACTGGGAATCAGCCGATCAGTAATCAGAGAACTAGAACTGGTATGTAACATTGTTACACTGTGTTCACAATAAACAAAGTGTAACAATGTTACACTGTACAGTGTGTTATAGGTCACTAGCTCAGTAAGTTATGAAAAGTAAAGAAATAAGAAAGTCGTAAGAAAGCAATAAAAAGAACAGTGAAGTTCTGAAGTTGTAGTATATACGGAGTATAAGGAGTTGACCATTTATAGATTGGATGGTGCTGGGGTTTGAATGCCAACAGAAGAAGTCTAAACCTCTTATGTCTGCCAAACAGTCACAGTTAACTGGGAACGTTCAGGAATCATTCCCATCCACAGCCCCCTCCGCTCCTCCGTTTCAAGAAAGTAGCTTTTAGAGAACCACCAGTGGTTCTGTGATTCTCGGTATTATTGCGTAGTAACTAATAATAAGTCATCAGAGGGGCGTGTCTGAGAATAATATGCTGAATATTCTGAATAAATTGAATATATTATGTGGATTGTGGTGAATGGTTGCAGCTTGTAAATAAAGAGGCTACATATTTTCTTGGAGGCTACATTCTATTGAGCTATTCCCTATTGCAGAAGGTGCACACTGCACAGACACACGATGCACCTGGTGGAATGACGTAGAGCCCTTTGTTTTTATTCTTCTAGTGTGAAGACAATAATAAAGTAATGTGCAGTCACCCAAAGCCTTGTAACAACCTGCTACAGCTAGCATTATAACATATTCATCATTCAGTGTGATGCTGTGTGACCGCCAACTGCACTGCGTTTGCATAATAACAATCATATTATTGGGTGACGTCATTTGACGCTTTGATAACAATGTCTAGAGTGTATTGTATAGAGGGTGGGGCTACACACTTTAAACCCTGTTTCACACTCCTTACACCCTCCAAACAACACACAGTTCTAAAGCAGGGTGATTTAATCAATGTCTGGCTACGCTCCATGTAAACACCAGCTTTATTAAGACAAATAAAAGCTTACGTGGTAAGAACTTGTACGGGCAAATAATCATGTTTTACAGATGGTTTGTATCTTATTTTCCTCTGTGTATAAGGAGTTGATTTTAGATTTCCATGATAAATCTAGCTCCATAATTTGATAATCATGAGTTTAGGTTGAGACCAGTTCAAGTAATCATGTAACAATGTCGAATGGTACTGATTATGTAACCCAGGTAACACTGATTGTTGCACTGATCATGTAACCAAAATCATGTTACCATGGTAACCATGGCAACACTGACTGTCACACAGTCGATGGTACCACCGATTGTTACCATGGTAACCATTCTAACATTTACTGTCACACACTGCGTGGTACCACTGATTGTTGTCATGGAAACGCTGATTGTCAAACACGGTACCATGTTACCATGGTTATCATGGTCACACTGTCCATGGTAATACGCTGATTGTCACAATGATCATAATACTATGGTAACCATGGAGACACTGATTTTAACCATGGTAACCATGGTAACACTGATTGCCACACACTCCATGGTAACCATGGTAACACTCATTTTAACCCTGGTAACACTGATTGTAACCATGGTAACACTGTTTGTAACCATGGTAACGCTGATTGTCATACAGTCCATGGTGACACTGATTGCCACACTGATCATGATCCCATGGTAACCATGTAAACCATGGTAACACAGATTGTCTCACAGTGCAATGTAACCATGGCAACACTGATTGCCAACCAGTACATAGTAACCAAGGTAACACTGATCATGGGAACCATAGTAACACTGATTGACACACAGCCCATGGTAACACTGATTGTAACCATGGTTACACTGATTGTCACACAGCCCATAGTAACACTGATCATGGTAACCATGGTAACACTGATTGTCACACAGTCCATGGTAACACTGATCATGGTAACCATGGTAACACTGTGACACATGGTACCTGAGAGAACCCAATGCTACCAGCTATAAGACCCATTAAGTTTTCCATGGTGTACTGGTACACATGAGCAGCAGGGAGGTAAGAAATCAGCACATCTCTGGAGTCGTGTTCCCAGCCCTGGAGGTTGTGTTCCACCCCCACACAAGCACTACAGATCTGATCTGAAGGAGAGGTAGTGAGAGAGGCTGGTTGTCATGGTTACCTGGTAGAATCCGATGCTGGCACTCAGGGACCCAATGAAACACTCCATAGCGAACTCGTAGACGTGAGCTGCAGGGAGGTACGAGATGAAGACATCATTGTGGTCCACGTGGTATCCCCAGAGGTTGTAGATGATACCATGGCAACACGCCGCTATGTTATCTGGGTTGGGGAGGGGTTACACTAACAGTGGTTACTAACACAGCGTGATATTGTAAAACCATGCAGCCAATTCCAGGCAATTGATTTATACTCCTTAAACTCACTATAAGAGATTGTAAAACCATGGAGGCAAGTGATTACAACATTTATACTCCTTAAACTCACTGTTAGAGATAATAGCCCTAAGTCTTTAACTCACTGTGGGATATCATGGCCCCCTTGGGGGTCCCGGTAGTTCCGCTGGTGTAGCAGATGAGGGCGGTGTCGGAGGACGCCGGGGGAGTGAAGTCCCGGGGGGCGGCCGCCCCGGCCACCTCAAGATCTGAGAGAGTCTTGATCTCGATACCGTACCCCGACGTGACTGCCTGGGGGTTGGAGCAAGGTGTTAGGAGTTATCTAAAGGTGACAGTTATTGAGGCGACATTGCTAGGTTAGTAGGGATTGGGGCTTGGCCTCCTAGAGCCTCCTAAGAAGAAAAACCGGCACTAAATCTGCACAAAACCGATGCCATACCTTAATTAGTTAATTAGACTGGTACAAGACCTGCATTAAACCAGAGCTAGACCTGCATTAGACTGGTGCCTGGACAAAGTACCAAACGGATGTTTGCCCTAAGAACACTTACTGACCTCGGGCGACATGTACTGACCTCGTTGTCGCTAGAAGGCAGTCCCTCAGTCAGGACAATGAGTGAAACACTGGTGTCAGGAGTCAGGAAATCACAGAGGATGTTGAGCCGCTTCTGGTCTACAAACACTACTCTCAACTTGGTCGCTTTGAGGATGTACTGAAGGGTGGGAGGGTTAAACCAAAGAGGATAAACTGGGTGGGGTAGAATCGTAAGGTGGAGAAGAAGTGATGCTTACTTGAAATTGGAAATGATGAAAGTTGGAACAATCGAACTTAGCAACACCGTGAGATAGGCACAATCATGGTTTTGAAAAGAGAAACATCTTGGGGGGGCTTAAAGATTTAACCCATTAGTGCCCAACGTAGCCTAAAAGCAACAGTTACGTTTTGAGTAATTGTGGCTTCTCTGAATGAGATATTAATTTCGTTTTTTCAACAACACCAGCTCTATTAAATTTCACACACTTCCTGATCTCGAAATATATCTTTTTGGCATCAGGCAACCAGTTAATTGACCAATTAATTTGACCATTTATTTTTTTGATAGGATTTTCTACCACCTTCAGTAATTGGGTTAATTGAGGTAGCTAAACCAGATTTTTGATTTTATTGCTGCATACACCTAAATGGTCATTGGACGTGGCATTCAGATGGTCAAAGAATGAACTCATTAGTCCAAACCAGTCAGGAGATATAAGCATTCAAAGTTCGATTGCCTTTAGGCAACACTGGGGCTATTGCCCAAAAGCAACAGTTCTAAATGGGCTAGAAACCTCAGAATCATGTTTTATCTGACCGTTTTGCATCGTCTGATTGCTTTATAATTGAGCCAAATTGCAAATTCACTAAGCAGAAGAACGTTATATGCAACATTTGCTAAGTGTTGCTCTTGGGCAACACTGGGAGAAGCTGAAAATTTGCCCAAAATAGCGAAATTAACGGCTTTTTAACAAAAGGCTGATACTATGTAATAGAAATCTGTATGCTGCACGTTCAGAAAGGCTAAAAATATATAAAATTGTTGCTTTGTTGCCTCTGGGCAACACCAGGACACCCCATTATATTGTGAGGCATGGCCTACCACACGCACGCCAATTTAAATAAACATATTGTTCTTTCTGATATAAATGTTTAAATTGTTCGTTCAGCAATGTTAAAATAAACTATATCTGTTGCCTCTGGGCAACACTGGGATACACTTGTATTTTGGGTCGTTCAGAACTTGACCCAGAGTCCTTAATTTTCAACGGAACCAACATTAATTAAAACATTATAAAATATATTTAATTATGATTGGCATGTACTGTAATGGTATTTGCTATTGGTGTTAAAAAAGGTCTGTGCACAATAGGCAAGTAAAATTAAAGCTCCTATAGATGGTGCAATACTCTTCATAGCCCTGAACGTACAGATTATGAGTAGTAACAGTGTGGAGTTTTCGACTGGATCAGGTGAGAGATCTAGCAATAGCAGAAAACTGACAAAAATACCATCAAGTGGGTTCCACCTGCATTTGCATGTCTGTAAGAGTCTATAAACAACCTTCACTCATTTCTACACATTACGTCTATTCAGCTTTCACTTTTCAGACTGGGGACATTTGCATACCTAATCACAAATTACTGAAATGACGAAAGTCTCCTTATAAAATGCCTAACTGTGGCCATGTTGAGCCTATCTGTGTCTGTAAACATCCAGTTGCAACTTTCAAGGGGCAATCCATAACCCAAGCACACAACGGAAACTTAACGAATATTCATTATTCACCTGTGTATAATTACTATTATTGGCTATACAGTATACCCTACGAGGTGCCTATAAATCCACGATCCTTTTCACAATCATCTAACCATTCTTTTTAAGGAAAATGTAAACTCTGAAGGTCAGTCAGAGCCATTTTGCAAGCTCGGAGTTATGTAAATAGAGTGCGCTTCAATGCTTCAATGGGGTAACGGTCATGTCAAAGGCAGAAATCAGAAATGTGGCGTATCCAGTAACTCATGCAGTAAGGACATAATTCTATGTTAACTAAAAGTCCATTTGAATAATAATAATTATTACGATCCAGTTTTCTAATAGACCCCAATGGCCTTATCTATGAAGATTATCTGTCTTTTCAATCTACAGCCAGGGTCAGTGCAAAAAGGTCCTGCCAATGCATAAAATTCCAACATGCAGTTTTATAGAAATGTATTTTGGAGCAAAATTTATCATGTTGAATCCTGGTGTTGCCCTAGAAGCAACAATAATCTTTGAAATTTTATGCCAGACTTCATCTATAGAAGTATAGACATCTAGCACACCAAATAAGGCAAGAAAATAACCATTCTCGTAGTTGGTAGTTGAAAAATATTGTCGCATGATGCTATGTAAAATCCAGGCATAGTGTTGCCTAAAAGCAACAGCATTTATGGAAATCATCCCATATTTAATGATTATATATGTTTAAAGGCATATTGTTTCCGTCCACACGTGATATGAATGTCCAAGAACGTGAAATAAATAGTTAAATGTCATTCTCCCCAGTGTTGCCTGTGGGCAACAGTACGTTTTTTTGAGGCTTTGGGTTCCCGTGAGTATTGCATATGATTTCCATTTCCATCTGTGGCTACTTGCTCAGTAGAATAAACCATAAATTCACTTTTAGATACCAAATATTGAGAGATAAAGTAATGTTTCCCCAAGGCAACAGCCCAGTGTTGCCCGAAAAGCAACAGGTTCATAACTCGAAAACTACTGAAGTACCAGTATTGGGATTTTAAACTTAGTCATTGTGGCCCAGTGTGGTTCGGAAAATAAACATGTTATATAAAATACTCTGCCAGTTTTTCCTTGGGCACTAATGGGTTAAGCAAAAAATAAGAAAAAGAACAGGATATTCACCTGTACAGCCTCCTTCCCCAGGGTGTCATATAAGGGTACCAGGACCATGCTGTAGTGGTTGCACATCTGCATGGTGCAGTGCCACTCAGGGCTGTTCTGTGCAAACACCCCCACAAACGTGTTCTGACCTGAAGGATGTGGAATTAAACGAATTGGGGATACCTTATTAAAGCCCCTTTTCAACAAGGTGGCCGCAACGGTACGTAAATAAAACGTCTAGTACACAATATAATACGATTCTTAAGAAAATGAACGCATTCTTAGAGAATAAACGCAAATTCAATTAGGCGCAGCGTTTTTATTTTCTATCCTTGCGTCCATTACTATTATAAATGGACGCCTCACTCAAACAATAAACGCATTTCTATGCGACTCTTATTGAAATGAACGCACAGACACGAATTTGAACGCAGTAGGTATGAGGAGAGGCTTGAACAGAAACAAACGCAATTTAACTCTCTGTAAACGCATTGGTGAGTGACTCTTATTGAAACAAACGCACAGACAAGAATTTAAACGCAGTAAGTATGGGGCAGAGCTTTTTACTGAAACAAACGCGACCTAACATCTCTGTAAACGCATCTGTGTCTTTGCGACTCTTATCAAAACAAACGCACAGACAAGAATTTGAACGCAGTAGGTATTAGGGCGTGGCTCTTTACGATTATAAACGCAACTTAACACTAGATGAACGCATTTCTTTGCCTGTTTATTAAAATGAACGCATTGGCACAAATTTGGACGCAGTATTCATAGAAAGATACACACAATGTAACTGCTTAACTGCATTTCTTATTATGAATAAATGGAACTGAATGTATTTAAGAATTTGACACACACTAGGTGCCATAGTAGATGCTTTCACAGAAACAGGGGTGGGTTAAACTCTGTAAACGGGGTGGCTTAGTGACTGAAGAGAAACAAACACACAGACAGGGGTGGCTTATGAGCAAGAGGGGGGGTTATGAGGAAAGGGATTATGAACAAAAATAAACACCAATTTAAATCTCTGTAAACGCATTGGTGGTGACGATTGGAAAAGGGAATTTAAGAGTGAAGTAGGCAGCTTTTACTGAAACAACGGGATAACACCTATAAAGTTGATCTGGGGTGACTATGAATGGAAACAAACGCACAGAAAGGGGGAATTTGAACGCAGTAGGTATTAGGCGTTGTCTTTATGATTATAGGGGTGGCAACTTTAACACTAGATAGGATGAACGCATTTCTTTGCCTGTTTATTAAAATGAACGCATTGGTACAAATTTGGACGCAGTATTCATCAGAACCCTTTCCACACAATGTAACTGCATTACTTATTATGGAATAAATGGAACTAGAATGTAAGAGGAAGAATTGGATTACACACACTGCGTGGAATAGTAGATGCTACTGTTTAGAAGGGGTGGGTTAAATGAGTGGAAGGGGTGGCTTATGAGTGAGAGGGGTGGGTTAAATGAGTGGAAAGGGGTGGCTTATGAGTGAAGAGGGTGGGTTATGAGTGGAAAAGGATGGGTTAGGAGTGATGAGGGGTGGGTTATGAGTGGAAAGGGATGGGTTATGAGTGATGAGGGGTGGGTTATGAATGGAAAGGGGTGGAATATGAGTGGAAAGGGGTGGGTTATGAGTTGATTGGGGTGGGTTATGAGTGGAAAGGGGTGGGTTAAATGAGGGGAAATGGGTGGCTTTTGCGTGGAAAGGACCGTTTACACAAATCCTCACATTTGCTGCAACTTCGAGTCAAGTAAGATATATATCTGAAGAACATATCCAGTCGATTACCTATGATAGTAAGTCTGTGGACGTCGACTTAATCACCAACGGCGGACCAAAACTTAGTTGGGAGGACAGTAAAGCTGCAGAGGTAAGGAGATATGACACGGTTAATAATATTTCGGTGGGAATTTTGGTTACATTACAACCTAGAGTACCTCACTGACAAGGTACAAGAATCTAAGACTCTAACTACTATCAGAAACAAGAATTGCGCCTGCAGCGAGCTTAATTCTTCAATTATTGATTGTGGGATGTACCCGTATGCAGGCGCTTAATTTCCCTCCCCGGCGGTGCTTGATGGAACCTCAGCATCATTATACAACAGGTTCCCTAGTAGGAGTATAAATATTGCGCCAATGCTGCGCGCGACCACCGAGAACATGCATTGGCACGTGCCATTTCTTCTGAATTTCTTGCGCGCGCGTTCTTATGTACCAAGTTGTTGTAATCAGTTCGTTGTAGATTTCGCGCCATTTCGTTGAATTCGTTTACGTTTCGCATCAGATTGTGTAACCGTTTGTTCACGCGCTGTATTTTCTTGACTGCTGATGTAACTTTTCATCTGATCTTCAACATTCAATTTTCATGCTTTCTGTTTCAATGCTGTGTCTCGTTCCGAAAAGAATCATTCGTCTTTCACAAATAACATCGACCCACCGTATTTTTGAACTTAGTCGAATTCAGTATACAGTCGAATAGTGATACAGTTTGGTACTAAAACTAATTGAGAACCGAAGCTTATCATCTTATCCCTCAATCCATAGCCCAACTCACTCCTTAGATTTTAAGTCACGAATTCTTCAACAGCCCTTCAGTTTAGAATTTATCATAATTTTAGAGAATTTGAGCATTTTCCACGGATGGACCAAGTCAGACTTTAGTTTTGACAACCGACAGCCAATGATTATGAAATTCGTGATTTTGAAGATTTGTGTGAAAAGGGGACGGACGGAAGGACGGAGGGAGGGACATTTTCGCGACTGATATTATAAAGGAGCAATCCGGGCACTTTCCAGAAATTACAGTAGTTGTATTGCAAATCAGGACCTGATATACACATTTCCCTATTCTCACCTTCCCAAACCACGATCTCTGCCAACCCTCTCATTTGCCTTTTTGTATTCACAAAAAGGCCAATGGGGAGGGAAAAAATTTGGCGAGGAAAAGAGAAAAGTTATGTGTGAATCTAAGATTCTAAGATGAGCCCACTCGGAGAACACTGGTGATCCAGTCCGCTCAGAGTACATTGCAATCTATTCCGCGCAGAGTGCACTGCAATCTAGTCTGCTCAGAGTGCACTGCAATCTAGTTCGCTCAGAGTGCACTGCAATCTAGTTCGCTCAGAGTGCACTGCAATCTAGTCCGCTCAGAGTGCACTGCAATCTAGTTCGCTCAGAGTGCACTGCAATCTAGTCCGCTTATAGTGTACTGCAATCTAGTCCGCTCAGAGTGCACTGCAATCTAGTCCACTCAGAGTGCACTGCAATCTACTTCGCTCAGAGTGCACTGCAATCTAGTCCGCTCATAGTGTACTGCAATCTAGTCCGCTCAGAGTGCACTGCAATCTAGTCCACTCAGAGTGCACTGCAATCTAGTCCGGTCAGAGTGCACTGCAATCTAGTTCGCTCAGAGTGTACTGCAATGTAGTCCGATTAGAGTGTACTGCAATCTAGTCCGCTCATAGTGCACTGCAATCTTGTCCGCTCAGAGTGCACTGCAATCTAGTTCGCTCAGAGTGCACTGCAATCTAGTCCACTCAGAGTGCACACTGCACTACAATCTAGTTCGCTCAGAGTGCACTTCAATCTAGTCCACTCAGAGTTCACAGCAATCTAGTCAGTGCACTCTGAGCGTACAGTGTTAATGGAGCAGACAATAAGGTCGTAATACTACTTTTTTATAACATAACCTAAAATCTAAATCCCCACCGGAATACTCACCCAATGGCAATGGCCAATACCAATACCTTTGCTATCCACCCAATCGTGTTTTCGTAGTCCACAGACAAATTATAGGCAGGAGCGCACTCTTGATGGAAGCATACACCTTTATTTTCTTCACTTTGAGCTTTTGGGGAATTCTGAAATTCTTCTGATGTCTCTTACTCAAAGTTTCAACTAATACAAGGCACGGTGTAAACATTTACTATGGCACGCAGTGTGTGTAATCTAATAACTCTTACATTCTAGTTCCATTTATTCCATAATAAGTAATGCAGTTAAGCAGTTACATTGTGTGTATCTTTTTATGAATACTGCGTCCAAACTTGTGCCAATGCGTTCATTTTGATAAACAGGCAAAGAAATGCGTTCATCTAGTGTTAAGTTGCGTTTATAATCGTAAAGAGCCACGCCTAATACCTACTGCGTTCAAATTACTGTCTGTGCGTTTGTTTTGATAACACCCTGGCTCCTGTTACGAGAAAAACTCGCGAGTCAAGCCGAAAAAACTCGCGAAAAATTTATTCGTCGTAGCTCCTGTGCAAGAAAACTTGCGAGAGAAAAATCGGCCTTTTGACTGCGAGAATGTTCGGGAGGCAAATTTAAAAAGATGTTCAAATGCCTCGCGAGAAAACTCGCAAGGCAAATACGAAAAAGGAATAATTGGTTTATTAATTGATCAATGGAAGTATGCAGCAGAGCCCAATTAGATCATGATTTTATACCACCCGGATGTAAAATCAAATTACCTCATTAAAATGTATGTGCATAGGTATTACAACAAGAGCCGTATAGTGTATACATCATCGCAACTTTACTACTTTTACTACCAGAGTATCAGAAGGAGCAGAGCGAACCTGAATTAGGTACATCAAGAATCAAGATACGAATTCATCTCAGATAGTCAGATTAATGATAAATGACAGTTTGCTGCAGTTTTGACAAGTCCTCTTTTCAAAATAAATGAATAAACTTTCGACCAATATGCTTATCATTATGATGAGTTTAAACCGATTGGTATGAACTATACCTACACTTGTCCTGCAATCATTATAATTTCCTAAATTTTGCCTTCAGCATAGTGAGATAACCGTCAGTTAAGCAGTTAAGTGTAATTAGTTGTAGTTTGGTAGGTAGGTACTAGAGGATTGCTATGAAGACATTGGTAGTGATTGACCTCCAAATAACAAATATGAGAATGAAATTTGAGATCTAATTAGCTCCTTGTTCAGTACCTAATCTGAAAATACTCACATTAGTCCAGATATATTAAATAGCTTAGCCTGGCAAAGAATATAAGCCATTCATGAATGAAGTTTCCTTCCATTTACAGCTAATAGCCCTAAGCCGCTTAATGCTGGTTGCTTTTAATAATGAAAAAAGGAACACTGCTGGATAACCAATGACTCAATTACAGTTTTTTGGTTGCATTGTCCATCAATGGTTGAAGTTAGAATGAAG
Source organism: Beroe forskalii (assembly GCA_011033025.1). NCBI lineage: Eukaryota > Metazoa > Ctenophora > Nuda > Beroida > Beroidae > Beroe > Beroe forskalii. The sequence goes on along the minus strand of WFMF01000792.1, from coordinate 4,426 downwards.
TGGTTCTATCGGACTTCATTCACATCGGGCAGCCCTTCTTCGGAAGTTCGAAGAACACTTTCATACTCGTTGAGGGATGAGAAAGTTCTGTTTCGTGTGTAAAATGTAGAATGTTAATGTTACACAGTTAGGTACACACGCAGTGACTATCGAAGTATCGAGTGTCAACTACATCCACGCCAAACGGAATACTCGTATACAGGAGCTACGTTGATGAAAATACCAATTTCTCGCGAGTTTTTCTCGCGAGAATGTTCGCGAGTATTTCTCGTAACAGGAGCTAGGGTGTAAGAGTCGCACACAGATGCGTTTACCAGGTGTTAAGTCGCGTTTGTTTCAGTAAAAGCTCTGCCCCATACTTACTGCGTTTAAATTCTTGTCTGTGCGTTTGTTTCAATAAGAGTCACTGACCAATGCGTTTACAGAGATTTAGATTGCGTTTATTTTTGTTAAAGCCCCTCCTCATACCTATTGCGTTCAAATTTTGTTCAGTGTTTGTTTCAATAAGAGTCACCACCAATGCGTTTACAGGAGAGTTAAATTGCGTTTGTTTCTGTTCAAGCTTCTCCTCATACCTACTGCGTTCAAATTGTGTCTGTGCGTTCATTTCAATAAGAGTCGCATAAAAATGCGTTTATTGTTTGAGTGAGGCGTCCATTTATACTTAGTAATGGACGCAAGGATAGAAAATAAAACGCTGCGCCTAATTGAATTTGCGTTTATTCTCTAAGAATGCGTTCATTTCCTTAAGAATCGTATTATATTGTGTACTAGACGTTTTATTTACGTACCGTTGCGGCCACCTTGTTGAAAAGGGGCCTTTATTACATGAAATTAAGAAAGCAGTTAATTAAGAAACCGGGCAAAAAAGTTTCTTAATAAACTGCATCTTAATTTCTTAAAAGCTTCTTAATTAATGTTCAACCTTTAAAAAGTTTCTTAATTTGATGCTTTCTTATTTTCCTGACGATTAATTAGTTGCTTACTAAATTTGTTACAATAAGGTAGATGAGAATATCTGATCCGAGGAATGTGGAAAAGATGAGACCTGTGGAAAACCTTCATTTTCCCATATGAGAACTAGGCAAACCCCTGAAAAAACATGGGGTGAATTGGGAATAGATGGAGATCATAGTACTATCCTATGAGTTTCATAGTAGTTGTCAACTGTCAGGACATGAAATAGGTGGTACGTAGCATACACATTACACAAGGATGATTAAGATGGTTATGATCGTGGAGTCATTAAATCAGAGAGGTTGTTAATAAAACTCCTTGAAATAGGGGGTCAGAGATTCATTTGCCACAATAAATTGATCCGTGACTGTTTGGTTCATCGCATGATCTGGACTCCAGCCAAACATCAGTTAACATGAGATTGGCAATGTATCAAAATAACACAACAGGTTTGTCCCCCTTATTTACAATGAGATTTAATTGAATTGACCCTTACGAGATAACATGATGTATGGATATTATATGGCAAATCAATTAACACGGTGCTCACTCACTCACTCTCTCTCTGAGAATAAAGGGTTTATCATCCGAAGTGTAGGCATTGGTCAGTACAATTAACAAAGAGGTTAAATGACACGATTAAAGCATTAACAGACGCTTGAACCGACCAGAACCACAAAATTTTGTTTGATAATTGAGATCATCCCTGTGAATGGATTAAAGTCAGATTTCATAAAATATGAAACTTGTTCTTTACATGGGTCATGTTTTTAGTGTTACTTTTAAACTTTGAATGCCTAGAAACGCCTTGTTTTTCCTGAATTGTTTGTTTGTTTAGCTAAGCAGTTACCGGGTAATTTGCTATAAACAGAAAACAGGTTTAAAAAGTTACAAAGCGCGCTGACCCAGCCTTACCCTTGTTTCTGGGTAATTCTTTGTTTGTTTATTTGTTTGTTTAGCTAAGCACTTATGGAGGGACGTTCTACAGCAAACAGGTTTAGAAAGCGCGTTGAAGCAGCCTAACCCTGTAAAGCTAACCCAGCCTGGACCTGCAAAGCTGCAAAACCGGTTTTTGGAACACTTTACACACTACAGCTGACTACAGCTAACATCTTGTGACTGCGTGAATCAGCAGATGATTCCGTAGATCACGCTGTGCGAATCATGGAGTCTGCTGTGATAGAGGTAATATATGGAAATACGTTAACTGTGAAGTATCTCGGCATTCCACCAAAATATGCTGCTCAATTGGTTTAGATACACACTGATTGTAGTGCTCAAATACTCAAATCAAGAGTAGAGGCGCCAACAAAAACATTGGGGGGGGCCAACCTCGAAAAACCCCAATAAACCCCGAAAAATTAAACCCCTATTTGGCTTTTTTTATATCCACTTTGGGGGTTTTGGGGTTTAAATGGGTACCATTTCAAAATAGGCCAAAATCCACAACTAAAATGGTACCATTTTCAGAAAAGGGTCGAAAAATAATCATCAAAAAAGTGGTACCATTTGAAAAAAATCGGAAAATTTTCTAAAAAATGGTACTGTTTCTGATTGAATTTTAAATTTCTCACAAAATGGCACCATTTTGAAAAGGTTCGAAAATCCTCAACAAAAATGGTACCATTTCAGGAAAAGCCAAAATTTTCAGCAAAAATGGTACCATTTCAGAAAAGGGTTGAAAATCCTCAACAAAAATGGTAGGTACCATTTCAGAAAAGGGTCGAAAATCGTCAACAAAAAATGGTACCATTTCCGAAAAGTGCCAAAAAATCTTCAGCAAAAATGGTACCATTTCAGAAAAGGGCTGAAAATCGTCAACAAAAATGGTACCATTTCAGATAAGGGTCGAAAATCGTCAACAAACATGGTACCATTTAACAAAAGGGTCGAAAATCCTCAACAAAAATGGTACCATTTCAGAAAAGTGCCCAGAAAAATTCCAGCAAAAATGGTACCATTTCAGAAAAGGGTTGAAATCCTAAACAAAATGGTACCATTTCAGATTAGGGTCGAAAATCCTAAACAAAAATGGTACCATTTCAGAAAAGGGCCAAAATTCCTCAACAAAAATGGTACCATTTCAGAAAAGGGTTGAAAATCCTAAACAAAAATGGTACCATTTCAGATGAGGGTCGAAAATCGTCAACAAAAATGGTACCATTTAAGAAAAGGGTCGAAAATCCTCAACAAAAATGGTACCATTTCAGAAAAGTTCCCAGAAAAAATTTCTTGCAAAAATGGTACCATTTCAGAAAAGGATTGAAAATCGTCAACAAAAATGGTACCATTTCAGATTAGGGTCGAAAATCGTCAACAAAAATGGTACCATTTCAGAAAAGGGTCGAAAATCGTCAACAAAAAATGGTACCATTTCCGAAAAGTGCCAAAATCTTCAGCAAAATGGTACCATTTCAGAAAAGGGTTGAAAATCTTCAACAAATATGGTACCATTTCAGATGAGAGTCGAAAATCGTCAACAAAATGGTACCATTTCAGAAAAGGGTCGAATATCCTCAACAAAAAAGGTACCATTTCAGAAAAGTACAAAAATCCTCAACAAATATGGTACCATTTGAGAGAAGAGCCGAAAATCCACAACTAAAGTAGTACCATTTTGAGAGAAAATTTTTTATCAGTTTAGCCTCCTTAAACCCTCATAAACCCCGAAAAATTAAACCCCCATTTGCCAATTTTTATATCCACCCGGGGTTTTTCGAGGTTGGCCCCCCCCAACATTGTGTACAATTACAACTTGTGTTTATACAACTCAGTTGACAGTCTAAATGCCAAATGTACAAAACATTTAATTAAAATCAAATAACTATTGAATATCCGTTATTTACCCAGTATATTATTTTGTTTTCCAGTATGTTCCCTCATTAACGGTATAATTCACCTATTTCCGCACGGTATTGCGTGTCAACTGCACATTATTATTGTGTTAGCGGCTCTATACAATATACCTGCCTTCTCCAGTATACAGTGCACAGTATACACTATACAGTGCACAGTATACCTACCAGCTACCTACCTCAGATTAACTAATAATAATAATACCTTCTTCTGTCTAAAGTATACACTATACATGCCTACATGCCTACATGCCTCAGTATATCCACCAAATAATGATAATACCTACCTCAGTATAAGTGTACCTATCTACCTTCCTCAGTATACCTACCTCAGTATACCTCACACAGTATACCTCACACAAACATTGCCTCTTGTGCAACAGTCAACACAGTGTTACTACCTGCGTTATCACGAGGAACACTGAGAAATAGCTAAGAGATACACAGTATACACACACACAGACACGCTGTTCTGAGCTGTAGCCAACTTCTCAATACTCCAATACTATCACTCAACAATACGAACGTTATTGACTTCATTCCAAAAACTCGCAACATCAGTAGACAGTAGTTCTACTTATTGGTTTAATGAAACTATTTAAAAAGTAGCTGTG
>WFMF01000791.1:10733-44718 GCA_011033025.1 Beroe forskalii | reverse complement strand
CTTCCCCCCCAAAAGCCCCCAACCCCCCCATCAAGTTTCCCAGCACCATTGACAGATACGCCCCCCCTTCCTTTTGAAGACAGGTTTTTGGGGTTAGTTTGGACGAAGGGGGGAACATCACGCTGTAAAGCCCGGACTAAACGAGGCCCTGTGCTCATCTTTGCCACTGATAAGGGGGTGGGAACAATCCAACAACACCCATCCAAATCCCCTTTTGGGGGAAGAAATCCGTATGAGGGGGGGAGAAAACCCTTCACTGGGGGGCCCAAAAGAACCCTTGGGGAAACCGGGCCATGATCCTTTACCCCCACTATCTGGTCTAAAAAGGGAGGCTAACACCAAAAAACCGAACAGAAAACCCTGGATGGTGTTAACAGGGGGATAGGTTAAGCTCCTCCCGAAGGAAAATTTCATCAACATCGACCCTTTTCCCCCTTCCAGGCACCAGGGGACAAAAAACTGTCAAGCCCCCCGGGGAGATTAAAACGATTTTAGGGGGGGGAGGCCCCCTTTTGGGTGGGTGCAAACCTGCCCCTGATGCGGGGGCATTGTTGCCCAGATACTAAAACTTTCCCCCTGACTGACAACTACCATCTTTAAAGGAACATGTTAAATACTAAAGGTTAAATGACATGGACTACAAAACTAAAATTATAACATAAAACACGACCCTGCTTTTGGGAAGGGAGACGACCCTGGGGTGGAATTTCGGAGGTAAGGAACAACCAAACGGTCCCACCACTATTTATTTGACCCGGCCTAAACCCCCGGCTTCCAAAAGGGTGGAAAGACGAGGGTATGGTGCAATATAACTTTGTGGAGGAAGAGGTGGAGGATCTGTTGACATAGGAGCTGTGAAAGTCTGCGCAGGAGGTCACAATGGGTCATGTTCCAGTGCTGATAACGGGGAGGGATGCATGGGCTGATCAGGGCTTCAAATTCAATGATAATCACGCTGACAGGGACGGTTGTTTGATTTTGATTTTTGATTTTCTTAAAGAATGCGAATCGTGGTTTGGGTATAGGACTCTAGGTGGGGGAACTCTGGGTCGGCGGCGGCAAACCAGGGTGGACTCTGGGTCGGGAGATCCCCACAGGGTGGACTCTAGGTCGGGAGCCTTAATTACATGTTACGCTAATTAGGTAACAACCTCAGAGAAGGTCTTGTTGAAGGACTCACAGAAGTTGTGGCCTTGTTGGTCATGCCCATCCCAGTCCCAATAGGCGTTAGGGACATCCGTGACAGGAACCATGGCGATCATTATCAGTCTGTTGCCCTCACCAAGGCCCAGGTTTCGCGCTCAGAGTGGGCGGCGCGGCGCATCGACACCCCTGGTTAGGGGAAATCAGTCTGTGGACCCAGTTGTGGACAAATCGGGATCCATGAGCTTACGACCTCAAAAATATAAGTAAAAACTTTTCAAAAGAATATACTGTACTCTAGATACAGTGGTGGACTTAATAAAATACATAGACACGCGCCTATCGGGTCCATTTTGGGATACTGCCCGAGGGCGTAAGCCTGAGGGATTTATCCGGTTTTGGCCCGAGCCCGTAGGGCGAGGGTCTAAACCAATATGGACCCGATTAGGCAAGTGTCTAATGTCTATATATTATCAGGCCCGTAGACAGAGGGGGGCTAGGGGGCTGCAGCCCCCCTCGGAAGAAAAGGTACCATTTCAAAACAATAGTTAGAATAAAAGTTTCTTGACTGATAATCATAATTATATACTTCGGCTTGGTTAAATAGTGTCAGTTTAATAGTTTAATCTTATTCTGACTGTTAGAGCTCGTTTATATATCTGATTGTATACTTTTTCGATTCTCTAATTTTGACAAATATTGTCCTGTACATTTCCTGTACATTTATTTATTGTAAAAATCATCCAGCACCCCTGGACCCCGCTGAGGGCTGCGCCCCCAGACCCCTGCCGCAGCTTGCTCGCGGCGCAAGGCCCCTCCCGGAAAAAATCCTGGCTACGGGCCTGTATATTATAGACCCGCATGAAAACGTTAGAGGGTTCTATAAATATAGTGACGAGCCTACTGCCCAGGTTGGCGTATGTATGTAAATTTGCATGAAATAAATCGTCAGTACTTCAGGACTGTCGAAGTCCTCACAAGAATTTTTCATGATGCTAGCATGAATATTGAATGGGCTTCATGGTTATATTTAAAAATAGTTTCGTGTCGACGGTAACCTCTTCAATAAGTGCGTCTGGATTTGATTTTATTAGTGAAGAATGAATAGTGGAAAATTAGTTAACTAGTGGAATAGGAATTTTAAAACATAAACAGCTGAGCTTTATTTCTTGTCAATATTGAATATGGCGTGTTAGTTTGTTATATTGGATCATGATGAATTAGATAACTTTTCTAATATTTTTCACATATTTTTTTGTCACGAAATTAAGGTGCATAAAATTAGTATACATTAAAATTTAAAAAACATGATCAAAATTTCACAAAATCTAGCCGAGGGTCTAAAAAGTCCATTTTGTGTGATAGTAGTTTATCAGTAAAACAACTCAAATCATATCCTATTTGCCTGATAGTGATATATGTATCTTCCAGCTTCCTGCAAAACCTATTCACAACTACAATAACATTCTTTCTTCAGATGTTAACGAATGCGAGACACACGACATTACCTGTGACAAGGGCTGGTGTGTTAACGATCCGGGGAGTTTCCACTGTGCTTGTACCACATACCACACCATACACCCGCAAAACCCCAGACTTTGTGTGCTGGGACTCAGCTCGGACGAGGAAAACCTGACAGACGATTCTAAGGCTGAGTTACAGCTTCCTGACCACTCTATTTCCTACCTTGATCCTGTGTGTAGAGGCCAGGACATAACTTATGCCACCCCTCTTCCCGGGTTGACTGATGTTAGAGGCAAAACTAGCGATGATTCGTGTTTGATTCAGTGATTCACATGTCCTTGGAAGCAGAGATGTTTGCCTGTGGCCTTTTCAATGATACTGAACTAGCATAGAATCAACTCAAACACTTCTCACATTCAGGACATAACTTCGGGAGAACCAGGGATCCTGACATCCCCCTACTATCCTCTTCCCTATCCCACCAACACCAAGTGCTCGTGGGCTGTTTCGGGCTCAGAAGGCGAACGGGTTGAAATCACTTTCAACGAATTCGACTTGGAGCATGTTACCTACTGTCGGTTAGTACATGTTCAAGATGCATCACACTCATAGTTGAAGTTTTTCGAAAATGGGTTCGAATGATAACGCGTATGTGTCAGTGTCTGTGTACACATACCTTATTGGCCTTTATTTAGCCGGCCTTTTTTTAACCGGCCCTATGGACAAAAATCAAATCATTTTTGAACCGTTTGAACCGGCCCCTTGGACAAAAATTTTTCTGGTGGTTGCCAGACCAAGGATTTTTGGCTCTAAAATGGCCATTAAAACCCCTTTATACTAAATAAATTGCATCAAAAGACCCCAATCCCGGTCTAATATTATAAAATAGGTCATGATCGTGTTATGTAATGACGTTCCAGTGATTTTTACACTATATAAGCCGAGTCATAAAAGTTTCATTTGACCTCAACTAACTGGCCTTTAATTTGACCGGCCCCACTTTAACCGGCCTTTTTTTAACCGGCCCTTTGGACAAAAATTTCAAAGTCGTTTTTGTCCTTAAGGGCCGGTTAAATAATAAAGGCCAATAAGGTAGATCGATCGAAAGATCTGTCGGAAGAACGCGCAAATTACAGTGTGAGTGCGCACGTACTGTAATTTCGATCGATCCATGTGCACACAATTGGGTAAAGGTTTAGGGAAGATATATTGAATAATTGCCTGGACCCTTCCCGAAGAATTAATCCTTCAATCATTTCCCAGGTATGATTTTCTACGTATTTTCGATGGAAAGAACGAGAGTGACCCTTTCCTCGCTAATCTTTGTGGTATTCTCCGAAGTAAGACCATTGTCACCTCCACATCTACCGATATGCTCCTCAACTTCAACAGTGACTCCATCTACCCTCGACCTGGGTTCCATGCCACCGTGGACTTCCTATGGGGTGAGTTACGCACACTTTTCCCACCAATTATAGCTGCTCTTTCAATAATTTGAGTACCGCCTACCGATAATTTGAGCACCAATAGAGAGCAGCATTCATCTTTGAAGCCGCCGAAAACTGTCGTGATCCATGTGAAAAAGAATCCAATAATTGTATTTTATTTTCGTTATACTTCTATCATTACCTCCAAGTAATTGAATTCGATAATCGATATTCAATGCTCTGTCATGAATCATGCCTAACTGAGATCATCCCCAGAAGGCTGTGGGGGCAGGTTCGCTGTCCAGAAAGAAAGCAGATCTTTGGCATGGAGCGCCACCCAAGGCTCCCAATGTCTGTGGAGTTTGACAGCTCCTCCGGGCTCCAATATCCTTCTCAAGTTCGTGAAGTTCAACATGAGCGGGAGTTCGTGGCCCAGGACTAGGTGCGGTGTAGACGAGACTCTCGACATTTACAACACTAATACTAAGACCATTATTACGTCTTACTGCAGGGGCAGACTCCTCCCAAACTCTACATAGCAACCGTTGCTAGGGTGACATTGGTTGCTAGTGTTGCCCGAAGATTCGGCAGCTGATTTGTTAATATTGTACAGTGCGACGGCTATGAGTAGTGTTTAGCCTCACTAACCAGACCAGATGTTCTCTGGTCTGATTTAAAACGAAATAAATAGCGAAAAGCTGATTATACCAGCGGTTTGGTTACATGAACGGGTAGATTAAAAAACTGATAATTTATCAAGACGCCAGAATTGTATTTATTCAGGATTCAACCATCTGTTGTTCTCTTAAACTGATTTCTTCATTCTTCGGAAGATACTTTTTAGACTTCTCATTTGCGACAGAAAACCAAGATTTGAAAAAATAGGAAAAGTAGGAAATATTTGTTAAATTGTAACAATCTGACCCTCGTTTACATTTGCTGAGACGTGTCTCGTGTATTTATTTCAGCAACATTCACTTATAAACCCTTGACCCCCGAACCCCATCACGATTATTGACGACCGTGTGGGATAAATTTTGTAATCTATTTCAATTTTTTAAATCCCAATTCATACTTTTGATTATCTTGTGAAAGATTAACACTTTTAGGGACTTTTGATATTGAATACTTAACTTTAAAGCTTTAAGTTCAGATATCTCAGCTGTGAGCGTGAACTAAAAGCTATAATAGTGTGAGTGTGACCTAAAGCTATAATAGGTAACGATTAATTTGCAGTGCAGCACCAAAAATGTCGTTTTCTTGCCGATCATTATCCAGATGAGTTTGATTTTGATGCTGTAAAACTGCCGCTAGCCACAATTTTGCTATACTGCAATTTGCTGGTTGAGCATTTGAATTAAGTGTTTTATGGTTAACTGACTAGTTTAAGCTTTTCCGTTTCTATACTTCATATTGCTTGTGAATTTCCATTTCCATCTTCAGTTAAATTTGAAAAATATTCATTCTCCCATTCCCACATTAGTACCTATTTGCATTATTAATCATATATGATATAGCCATAATATAATTGATTATTATACTAACGAAAATTTTTATACCTGCTACGTTTGAACTTTGAAATTGAATCGATTTTGTTTCTATGCCGTTGATTAAATTTAATTGCAATCATCAAAAACTTACTTTCATTGGTAACATTTCTAACTTTACTACGACTTCAAGGCGCAACCGATTACCAATACCAATACCATTCAACTTTAAATTTGGTTTTATTCATTTATATACTTTTCCTTTATAAATATTATCATTCTCGTGTTTATAATGACATTTGTATGATAGATGTATGAACATGAAATTGAAATTGTACATTTATTTTAATTTTATAATTTTATAAAATTAAAATCCTCTTATTTCTATATTTCATGTACAAACAAATTAAAACACAAGGTTAATTGTCTTTACTTTAAGTTTCATGGGTAAGTTCAACTTCATACCCAATCGTCAGAACTTACCCATGAAAGCATGAAACTTAAAGTAAAGACAATTAACCGTGTGTTTTAATTTGTTTGCAACTCGCTGATCGCTTATGCTAGAGCACTTTGTGAAATTGAATTTCAAGTTCAACACATAATTTCATGTAAAAAATAAAAAGTTTAAAAAAGTATTATTGCGTACGTGTAAGTGTAACCAGTAATGGACCATCCTGATCCATAAAGGACGTCCGCGCCGCAAAGAGAGGGGAGTCTTTTCAGGCCGTACTGCAGACGCGAGACGCAGACGTTTTTATACTTTGCGGACGTAGGGGAGGGGGTGTTTGAATGTTTGACTTCCTCTAACCAGGGGTGTCGATACGCTTGCCGCGCCGCGCACTCCGTGCGCGTAACCAGGGCGCTGGTTAGGGCAATGTTTGATCAAAAGGACGTCCCCTCCGCGTCCCGGGGTATTTTTTGTATTAAAAAGAATTAAGAAATCTTTCTTCAAGACATCAATCTGCAAGACTTTTCTCCAACTCCGTACTCAAACACCAACATGATCCTTTTAGGTAATCCAATGTGGAGAGCAGCAGGATCTAAATGAGTCACACCAAGATGAGTGGTGTGCAGGCATCTTCAGTCCAATACCTACCTCAGCTTTTGGGGTGTTTAAATTGTGAGAGCTTTTCACGAGGTAGCCCCCAGCAGTCACCCCCTGGTACCAGGGCATAGCACCATCAAGTGCAGTGACCACCTGCCTGAATGAAACTGAAACTTGCTCTTTGGTCTTTGTTTGTACACCAAGCATCAAGAAATCAAGCAAAACACTTAGTGAAGAGAAGTAGAGGACCGGTGGATGGATCCGGGTTATTTGTGACCTTTTACATTGCACATTAATGAAATTAATGAGAGTGGCATGCATCCTGATCCAATACTCCATCTTGAGAGACACTTCCCTGAAAAACAGGGTTGAAAAATATTTGAATTAAAAAGAAATCATTCTTCAAGACATAAATCTGCAAGACTTTTCTCTAACTCCATACTTGAACACCAACATGATCCCTTAAGGTAATGCCATGTTGAGTGCAGCAGGATCTAAATGGGTCACACCAAGATGAGTGGTGTGCAGGCATCTGAAATGATCAATCACTTCAAAAATGGGATCTTCTTAGGGGTACAAATGCAGTCATCTTTGAACATTCAGGCCACCCGCCAAAAAGCATTTAACAATCTATTATATACATTGGAGAGTGTCTACTTATCTCTTTTCTTATACGTTGCAAATTAGCTGCTTATCGCAACTTGTTGAGTTTGCTAGTTTGAGCATTATACAAGTATACCTTTTACTTGTATAATGACTGATCGAAGTCCCGTACCCTGTGATGCGGGTGAAGCTTCCTTGTTATGGATCAGGGAAATGATGAAGACGATTGGCATCAGTCCATGCTTCGAGCCTGACGAGACTTACGTGAAATCTAGGTTGCAGACGTACATCAATCGTGAAAGAGAGGATGTGCTTGCAAAAATTTTCACTGATGCATGGAGTCACATCGTGAAGCAGAACGACTTGATCAGGACATTGAAGCTTTCCAATGAAGAGCTGTCCAGGAGAACGAGGCAAAATGGTACATTGGTACCACAGGAACACGACAAAAATTAGCCTCCATTAGCCTCCATTAGCCTCCATTAGCCTCCAAGGAGGCTGAGTGGAGCCTGAGTGGAGCCTAAGTGGAGGCTTATTTCAAAAATTAGCCTCCACGGAGGCTAGTGGAGGCATGAGGCTAATTTTTGAAAAATAGCCTCCACTATGGAGGCTATATTAGCCTCCACTAGCCTCCATTAGCCTACTCTAGGCTCCACTCAGCCTCCACTCAGCCTCCACTCAGCCTCCATGGAGGCTAAATTTTTGGTTTAGCCTCCACTAGCCTCCACTAGCCTCCACTCAAGAATTAGCCTCCATTAGCCTCCACAGAAATTTAAAAGTCATTTTTGTGGAGGCTAAAGCCTCCATATGGAGGCTAATGGAGGCTAATGGAGGCTGAGTGGAGGCTAAGGAGGCTGAGTGGAGCCTAAATCAATAAGCCTACAAAACACAAATTTCTTGCTGAAAATGGTGATTTATGTGTACTAATGTGAAAAACAATATATAGCTTCAAACTTCCAGACAGCTCCAACTGTCCTACACTCAGCCTCCACTAGGCTCCACTCAGCCTCCACTAGGCTCCACTCAGCCTCCACTAGGCTCCACCTAGCCTCCACTAGGCTCCACTCAGCCTCCGCTTAGCCTCCACTAGGCTCCACTCAGGCCCCACTAGCCTCCACTCAGGCCCCACTAGCCTCCACTAGGCTCCACTCAGCCTCCACTAGGCTCCAATGCCCACCACTAGGCTCCACTAGGCTCCACTAGCCTCCACTAGGATCCAATAGGCTCCACTAGCCTCCACTAGGATCCATTCAGCCTCCACTAGGCTCCACTCAGCCTCCACTAGGCTCCACTCAGCCTCCACTAGCCTCCACTTAGCCTCCACTAGGCTCCACTCAGCCTCCACTCAGGCCCCACTAGCCTCCACTAGGCTCCACTGGCCACCACTAGGCTCCACTAGCCTCCACTAGGATCCAATAGGCTCCACTAGGCTCCACTAGGATCCATTCAGCCTCCACTAGGCTCCACTCAGCCTCCACTAGGCTCCACTCAACCTCCACTAGCCTCCACTAGGCTCCACTCAGCCTCCACTAGGCTCCACTAAGCCTCCACTAGGCTCCACTCAGCCTCCACTAGGCTCCACTCAGCCTCCACTTAGCTCCACTAGCCTAGTGGAGGCTAGTGGAGCCTAGTGGAGCCTAGTTATTTTATTTTTATATTATTATTATTATTATTGTAAAAACATGACATAAATTTAATTTTGTGGAGGCTAGCATATTACCTGGCATAATCCACGAATTTTGCAAGTTCACCTGAATTCGCCGCGAATTCGCCGCGAATTCAAGTGAATTCAGGTGAATTCAGGTGAATTCGCGGCGGAGTTCGCCAAAAAAAATTTTTGGCGGACTCCGCCGGACTCCGCCGGACTCCGCCGCGGACTCCGGCGAATTCACTTGAATTCACCTGAATTCGCCGCGAATACACGCGTATTCGGTGTACTAGTTCGCCAATTTTTCAGTTCACCCAGGTGAACTGCCAGTTCGCGGCGAATTCGCGGCGAACTAGTTCGCCTGAATTCAGATGCCGGAGTCCGCCGTAGTCCGCCGCAGTCCGCCTGAGTTCGCCGGAGGGAAACATTCCCAAAAGCCCAAATCAGTACGAATTGAACTTGTCTGACGTCGTCAGACCTATTATTTCAAATTTATTTATTTTTTGAGCCACCAGTGCTAATCGGCACTGATTGATCGCCAATCGGCGCTGATCGCCAATCAGTGCCTATCGGCGCCGATTGCAAAGTCAACATATGCTCTGCGCCCGAGTACCCTGAAGCAATACAAATTAAAGCGAGTTTGGAGTGCCACCAATGGTTCTATTGGCAACAATGTTGATGCTGATTGTCACAAATCGTGACAATCAGTATCAAAATTGCTGCCAATGGAACCATTGGCTACGGCTTATGACTCCCATAGCAACCGTACGACTTCCCATAGCAACCAGTCTTAAAAATGAGGAGTTTTCAGCGAAGCTTCGGCTTATGACTCCCATAGAAACCGCAAGACTACCCATAGCAACCAGCCTAAAAATTGAGGAGTTTTCAGCGAAGTTACGGCTTATGACTCCCATAGCAACCGTACGACTTCCCATAGCAACCAGTCTAAAAACCAAGGAAGCTTCGGCTTATGACTCCCATAGCAACCGTACGACTACCCATAGCAACCAGTCTAAAAACTGAGAAATTTTAAAAGAAGCTTCGGCTTATGACTCCCATAGCAACCGTACGAATACCCATTTAACCCCGTTAGAAAAGCAGTGGAATTAGTTGATTTTAGCCGGAAATTAGTCGAAAAGTGCCTCTAAATCAAAACGAAAACTTTAATCACTGGGGTCACGAGGGTCTGTCTTCGGCCGACAACATTGACCTATTGAATTGTGCTGTAAGTGTAACGGTGATAATGTGTCGTAACAGTGGTACTGTGTCGTGGGTTACTGTATGAGTATCGTAACGGTTCTACTGAGCTACTGTGTCGTTACGGTGTTACTGTGTCGTAACGGTGTTACTGTGTCGTAACGGTGTTACTGTGTCGTAACGGTGTTACTGTATCGTAACAGTTCTACTGTCGTAACGCCAACGGTGTTTCTGAGTCGTAACGGTGTCATGTTACTGTGTCGGACTGTGTCGTAATGGTGTGACTGTGTCGTAGCCTTACTGTAAGTGTATCGTGAAACTGATAAAGTGCTAAAGTGCTAAACTGATAAAGTACATACCTGTACTCAATACTCATGTACGCGAGGAATAACCATAAAAAACGTCACCTGCACGACCAGGAGGAATTATATTATATCTTTAAGTTAAGGTTAGGTTTTTTAGGGTAAGGATTTGTTAGGTTTAGGGTAAGGATTAAGGTTATGTTTTTGGTTAGGGCAAAGGTTAGGTTTAGGATACAAAAAATTGACCTTTAGATCTGTGACGTCACTCAGAGCCGTTTATACAAGGGAGACATACCTGTAAACGGCTCCTAGTGACGTCATTGTCTGACGTCGTCAGGGGGTCAGGCAAAACCTGAAAATGACGTCACAGATCTTAATGCCAATTTTTTCTTGTGTCCTAACCAAAACCCTAACCCTTACCCTAAGCTAAGGTTCTTTGGATCCATGACGTCACGCATATGGTAGACATTGTGAATCGCATCTTAGTCTCACATAAGCGTGCCAGACGTGACAAAGTTCCTTCAAAGTTCAGGTGAATTCGCCGCGAACTGAGCTCACCTGAGTTCATCCAAGTTCGTCCAAGTTCGCCCAAGTTCACCTGAGTTCGCCGCGAATTCGCGGGCGGACATCAGTTCGCCGCGAATTCGCGGCGAACTTGTTCGCCTGGGTGAACTGGAAAATTGGCGAACTAGTACACCGAATACGCGGCATTCGCGGCGAATTCAGGTGAATTCAGGTGAATTTGCCAGAGTCCGCGGCGGACTCCGGCGGACTCCGGGCGGAGTCCGCCAAAAAATTTTTTGGCGAACTCGCCGCGAATTCACCTGAATTCACCTGAATTCACTTGAATTCGCGGCGAATTCGCGGCGAATTCAGGTGTACTTGCAAAAATCGTGGATTATGCCTATTACCTGTGTTTTTTCATGATTTTAGCCTACATTTGGAGGCTATAGCCTCCACTAGCACTGTCAAAATAGCTTCCATAGAATCCAAAAAATGACTTTTTAAATTTCCGTGGAGGCTAATGGAGGCTAAATCTTGAGTGGAGGCTAGTGGAGGCTAGTGGAGGCTAAACCAAAAATTTAGCCTCCATGGAGGCTGAGTGGAGGCTGAGTGGAGGCTAGTGGAGCCTAGTGGAGGCTGGGTGGAGGCTAATTAGCCTCCATAGTGGAGGCTATTTTTCGAAAATTAGCCTCATGCCTCCACTAGCCTCCGTGGAGGCTAATTTTTGAAATTAGCCTCCACTTAGCCTCCACTCAGGCTCCACTCAGCCTCCATGGAGGCTAATGGAGGCTAATTTTTGTCGTGTTCCTGTGGTACCATTTTGCCGAGAACGATTGACCTACAAGATGAAGTGATCAAGACACAGGCAGATCTCGTGAAGAGTAAGGACCAGTCAGTGAATACCATCAGCAAAGCAGTGAGCGAGTCGGTGTCGGAGTCTGTTAAAGAGATAAAGACCTACAGTGCAGCAGTGTCTGGTGGTCAGAACCCCATCTGTCAGAGGTCTCTACAGAAGGCAGTGAAGACGGTGATTGAGGAAGAAGATCGAGTCAAAAATGTCATCATTTTTGGGCTCGAAGAGTCGGACAATGAGGTACTCGGAGACAAGGTGGACACTGTGCTGGAGGAACTCGGAGAGAAAGTGAGACATGAAGACAGCAGGATCGGGAAGAAGAAGCAGGGGGTAACGAGGCCAGTGAAATTCCAGCTCAGGAGTGGTGCGACAGCGCTTCAGATCCTCAGGAAGTGCTCAGGGCTGAAAAAGTCGGCTTAGTTTGAGTGTGTCTTCCTGTGTCCAGACAGATCAGAAGAGGAACACAAGTCTCAAAGGGAACTGGTTGGGGAGCTGAGGAAGAAGATCGAGGAGGAGCCTCATAAGGCCCACTTCATTAGGAACGGGACTATTACATCAAGGAATAGGACTGATGAGGGTGATAGTGGCTAACTTTCTTTGTAACATTACCCATGCCACACAAATCAATTCATTTGTGATTTAAGCCAGTAAATCACAGTATTGATCATACATGAACTTAATTGTTTTTGCATCTATACTCTGAAAGTTGAGTGCGCGAGCAGTTTGACATCATAGGGAAAAACTTTGTTTCTAGGAGATTTGTGGGTATCATCTATTACAGTTTATTTATAAATTTTACTCTCGTGCCCCTATAAGCGGCAACGCCCCCATGGGGGTGGTTTCTATCTATCTATCTATCTATCTAGATCTTGTGTCATCTTGTGTATGGGTTTTGTGTCGACATCATAGACAAGAATGGGAAAATGTGTGTGGGCACTGTGTTGATGTGTGTAGATAGGGAAAATACCCATGTTGCTATGAATAGTGTGTTTACTTTAACCAGAGCCCTCTTTTGCACGCAGCACACGCCATCGTTTCAGTCCTCAAAAGACGGGCGTTATCACCTGGTTAGGTGAAATAGTGTGAATTTCATTTCTTGCTTGGTTGATTTTGTTATGCTACTCCCCTGAATAACTTGGGTAATTTTGATTCAAATTTTCCGATGCAGTAAAAATTTTCCCATTAATTTCAATTGCATATGTCCACAATATGCAAACATGGTGGGGACTGGGGGTAGCCCCATTGATAATTTGCAGCATTGCTTATTGTTCCATTAAACTGAAACATATCAGTTATCAAAGCAGTAAACTGCCTAGAAAATAGATAATAGCTACATTTTATCATAAAAAGAGCATCCAACAGTTAATGAATTACAAGTTGGGAAAAAAACTTCTTCTTCTTCTTCTAAAAGTTATGATTGATCAAAATTATCTGATGAAAATTGATAAGCATTCATTTTCACCAAAGTCCAAAATACCAAATCATATTCTGGATACTTATCACTGATCATATTCATTATTCTAAAATGTTAATGTGTGTGAAATCAAGTTAATGAGACTTTGTTTGGTTTGCTAAACACGTATACCCCTGTTATCGTCGCGCGGCGCGCCTTCTCAGCTTCGTAGGATGTTACCCTACCCTCGCGCGCGCAGCGCAACGTTCCACATTTGGACGTCACTTTGCGCCTTCGGCGCAAAGTTGTCCAACAACAAGTCAGAAGAAAGGGACAAACATCGCCCGTCGATCTCAGCTCGACAGCTCCATAGGGAAGCGCGCGCGGCGCGTACACACACCTATGTGGGCTTAGGAAGGTCATGGTTAGGGCTTGCCTTCCCCTAACCAGGGGTGTTGGAGCAAGGCGCGGCGCGCGCGTAAAACTAGGGATCTGGTTAGAGCAAGGGCTCGCCAGACGTTGTCTGCGCGGGGCGCGCGCGCGAGGGGGCCAGGCAACGCCTGGCAACTCTGTAACACTCATGGCCCAACAGGCTCACTTTTTTTTACATGTGTTTTTGTGTTTTAGACGCGTTTTTCATGAATTTTATGTTTTAGACAAAAAAACACTAAAAATGTGTCTAAAACACAAAAAACATGAAAAACGTGTCTAAAACACAAAAACACTAAAAACGCGTCTAAAACACAAAAAACACTAAAAACGCGTCTAAAACACAAAAAACAGTAAAAATGCGTCTAAAACACAAATTTCATGAAAAAACTTACTATGTAAAAATTATATGATTTTTGTGTCTAAAACACGTTTTTAGTGTTTTTTTCGCCTAAAACACAAAAAACACATGTGAAAAAAAGTGAGCCTGCTGGGCCACCATACTAGCATAAGCGATCGAGATCAGCGAGTTGCAAACAAATTAAAACACAAGGTTAATTGTCTTTACTTTAAGTTTCATGGGTAAGTTCAACTTCATACCCAATCGTCAGAACTTACCCATGAAACTTAAAGTAAAGACAATTAACCTTGTGTTTTAATTTGTTTGTACATGAAATATAGAAATAAGAGGATTTTAATTTTATAAAATTATAAAATTAAAATAAATGTACAATTTCAATTTCATGTTCATACATCTATCATACAAATGTCATTATAAACACGAGAATGATAATATTTATAAAGGAAAAGTATAACTATAAATGAATAAAACCAAATTTAAAGTTGAATGGTATTGGTATTGGTAATCGGTTGCGCCTTGAAGTCGTAGTAAAGTTAGAAATGTTACTCAATGAAAGTAAGTTTTTGATGATTGCAATTAAATTTAATCAACGGCATAGAAACAAAATCGATTCAATTTCAAAGTTCAAACGTAGCAGGTATAAAAATTTTCGTTAGTATAATAATCAATTATATTATGGCTATATCATATATGATTAATAATGCAAATAGGTACTAATGTGGGAATGGGAGAATGAATATTTTTCAAATTTAACTGAAGATGGAAAATGGAAATTCACAAGCAATATGAAGTATAGAAACGGAAAAGCTTAAACTAGTCAGTTAACCATAAAACAATTTAATTCAAATGCTCAACCAGCAAATTGCAGTATAGCAAAATTGTGGCTAGCGGCAGTTTACAGCATCAAAATCAAACTCATCTGGATAATGATCGGCAAGAAAACGACATTTTTGCGCTGCACTGCAAATTAATCGTTACCTATTATAGCTTTAGGTCACACTCACACTATTATAGCTTTTAGTTCACGCTCACAGCTGAGATATCTGAACTTAAAGCTTTAAAGTTAAGTAAGTATTCAATATCAAAAGTCCCTAAAAAGTGTTAATCTTTCACAAGATAATCAAAAGTATGAATTGGGATTTAAAAAATTGAAATAGATTACAAAATTTATCCCACACGGTCGTCAATAATCGTGATGGGGTTCGGGGGTCAAGGGTTTATAAGTGAATGTTGCTGAAATAAATACACGAGACACGTCTCAGCAAATGTAAACGAGGGTCAGATTGTTACAATTTAACAAATATTTCCTACTTTTCCTATTTTTCAAATCTTGGTTTTCTGTCGCAAATGAGAAGTCTAAAAGTATCTTCCGAAGAATGAAGAAATCAGTTTAAGAGGAACAACAGATGGTTGAATCTGAATAATAAATACAATTCTGGCGTCTTGATAAATTATCAGTTTTTTAATCTACCCGTTCATGTAACCAAACCGCTGGTATCATCAGCTTTTCGCTATTTATTTCGTTTTAAATCAGACCAGAGAACATCTGGTCTGGTTAGTGAGGCTAAACACTACTCATAGCCGTCGCACTGTACAATATTAACAAATCAGCTGCCGAATCTTCGGGCAACACCCTAGCAACCAATGTCACCCTAGCAACGGTTGCTATGTAGAGTTTGGGAGGGAGTCTGCCCCTGCAGTAAGACGTAATAATGGTCTTAGTATTAGTGTTGTAAATGTCGAGAGTCTCGTCTACACCGCACCTAGTCCTGGGCCACGAACTCCCGCTCATGTTGAACTTCACGAACTTGAGAAGGATATTGGAGCCCGGAGGAGCTGTCAAACTCCACAGACATTGGGAGCCTTGGGTGGCGCTCCATGCCAAAGATCTGCTTTCTTTCTGGACAGCGAACCTGCCCCCACAGCCTTCTGGGGATGATCTCAGTTATGCATGATTTATGGCAGACCATTGAATATCGATTATCGAATTTAATTAATTGGAGGTAATGATAGAATTATAACGAAAATAAAATAAA
Organism: Beroe forskalii; assembly: GCA_011033025.1. NCBI lineage: Eukaryota > Metazoa > Ctenophora > Nuda > Beroida > Beroidae > Beroe > Beroe forskalii. The sequence continues at coordinate 28,826 of WFMF01000791.1, read as the reverse complement.
ATTCTTGGATTATTTTTCGGGGATCACGACAGTTTTTGGTGGCTTCAAAGATGAATGCTGCTCAATATTGGTGCTCAAATTATCGGTAATCGGTACTCAAATTAAAGAAAGATCAGCTATAAATGGCGGTAAAACTGTGTGTTACTCACCCCATAGGAAGTCCACGGTGGCATGGAACCCAGGTCGAGGGTAGATGGAGTCACTGTTGAAGTTGAGGAGCATATCGGTAGATGTGGAGGTGACAATGGTCTTACTTCGGAGAATACCACAAAGATTAGCGAGGAAAGGGTCACTCTCGTTCTTTCCATCGAAAATACGTAGAAAATCATACCTGGGAAGTGGGAAATGAGGCATAATCCACGATTTTTGCAAGTACACCTGAATTCGCCGCGAATTCGCCGCGAATTCAAGTGAATTCAGGTGAATTCAGGTGAATTCGCGGCGGAGTTCGCCAAAAAAAATTTTTGGCGGACTCCGCCGGAGTCCGCCGGAGTCCGCCGCGGACTCTGGCGAATTCACCTGAATTCACCTGAATTCGCCGCGAATACACGCGTATTCGGTGTACTAGTTCGCCAATTTTCCAGTTCACCCAGGCGAACAAGTTCGCCGCGAATTCGCGGCGAACTGATGTCCGCCGCGAATTCGCGGCGAACTCAGGTGAACTTGGGCGAACTTGGACGAACTTGGATGAACTCAGGTGAGCTCAGTTCGCGGCGAATTCACCTGAACATTGAAGGAAATTTGTCACGTCTGGCACGCTTATGTGAGACTAAGATGCGATTCACAATGTCTACCATATGCGTGACGTCATGGATCCAAAGAACCTTAGCTTAGGGTAAGGGTTAGGGTTTTGGTTAGGACACAAGAAAAAATTGGCATTAAGATCTGTGACGTCATTTTCAGGTTTTGCCTGACCCCCTGACGACGTCAGACAATGACGTCACTAGGAGCCGTTTACAGGTATGTCTCCCTTGTATAAACGGCTCTGAGTGACGTCACAGATCTAAAGGTCAATTTTTTGTATCCTAAACCTAACCTTTGCCCTAACCAAAAACATAACCTTAATCCTTACCCTAAACCTAACAAATCTTTACCCTAAAAAACCTAACCTTAACTTAAAGATATAATATAATTCCTCCTGGTCGTGCAGGTGACGTTTTTTATGGTTATTCCTCGCGTACATGAGTATTGAGTACAGGTATGTACTTTATCAGTTTAGCACTTTAGCACTTTATCAGTTTCACGATACACTTACAGTAAGGCTACGACACAGTCACACCATTACGACACAGTCCGACACAGTAACATGACACCGTTACGACTCAGAAACACCGTTGGCGTTACGACAGTAGAACTGTTACGATACAGTAACACCGTTACGACACAGTAACACCGTTACGACACAGTAACACCGTTACGACACAGTAACACCGTAACGACACAGTAGCTCAGTAGAACCGTTACGATACTCATACAGTAACCCACGACAGTACCACTGTTACGACACATTATCACCGTTACACTTACAGCACAATTCAATAGGTCAATGTTGTCGGCCGAAGACAGACCTCGTGACCCCAGTGATTAAAGTTTTCGTTTTGATTTAGAGGCACTTTTCGACTAATTTCCGGCTAAAATCAACTAATTCCACTGCTTTTCTAACGGGGTTAAATGGGTATTCGTACGGTTGCTATGGGGAGTCATAAGCCGAAGCTTCTTTTAAAATTTCTCAGTTTTTAGACTGGTTGCTATGGGTAGTCGTACGGTTGTTATGGGAGTCATAAGCCGAAGCTTCCTTGGTTTTTAGACTGGTTGCTATGGGAAGTCGTACGGTTGCTATGGGAGTCATAAGCCGTAACTTCGCTGAAAACTCCTCAATTTTTAGGCTGGTTGCTATGGGTAGTCGTGCGGTTTCTATGGGAGTCATAAGCCGAAGCTTCGCTGAAAACTTGAAAACTCCTCATTTTTAAGACTGGTTGCTATGGGAAGTCGTACGGTTGCTATGGGAGTCATAAGCCGTAGCCAATGGTTCCATTGGCAGCAATTTTGATACTGATTGTCACGATTTGTGACAATCAGCATCAACATTGTTGCCAATAGAACCATTGGTGGCACTCCAAACTCGCTTTAATTTGTATTGCTTCAGGGTACTCGGGCGCAGAGCATATGTTGACTTTGCAATCGGCGCCGATAGGCACTGATTAAGATCAGCGCCGATTGGCGATCAATCAGTGCCGATTAGCACTGGTGGCTCAAAAAATAAATAAATTTGAGAATAATAGGTCTGACGACGTCAGACAAGTTAAATTCGTACTGATTTGGGCTTTTGGGAATGTTTCCCTCCGGCGAACTCAGGCGGACTGCGGCGGACTACGGCGGACTCCGGCATCTGAATTCAGGCGAACTAGTTCGCCGCGAATTCACGCGAACTGGCAGTTCACCTGGGTGAACTGAAAATTGGCGAACTAGTACACCGAATACGCGTGTATTCGCGGCGAATTCAGGTGAATTCGTGAATTCGCCGGAGTCCGCGGCGGACTCCGGCGAGTCCGGCGGAGTCCGCCAAAAATTTTTTGGCGAACTCCGCCGCGAATTCACCTGAATTCACCTGAATTCACTTGAATTCGCGGCGAATTCGCGGCGAATTCAGGTGAACTTGCAAAATTCGTGGATTATGCCGGAAAATAGAAGGATTACTTATTTACTTCTTCGGGACGGGTCCAGGCAATTATTTAATATATCTTCCCTAAACCTTTTGTGTGCACATGGATTGATCGAAATTACAGTGCGCGCACTGTAATTTGCGCGTTCTTTCGACAGATCTTTCGATCGATCCATGTGTACACAGAAACTGACACATACGCGTTATCATTCGAACCCATTTTCGAAAAACTTCAACTATGAGTGTGATGCATCTTGAACATGTACTAACCGACAGTAGGTAACATGCTCCAAGTCGAATTCGTTGAAAGTGATTTCAACCCGTTCGCCTTCTGAGCCCGAAACAGCCCACGAGCACTTGGTGTTGGTGGGATAGGGAAGAGGATAGTAGGGGGATGTCAGGATCCCTGGTTCTCCCGAAGTTATGTCCTGAATGTGAGAAGTGTTTGAGTTGAGTGTATGCTAGTTCACTATCACTGAAAAGGCCATGGGCAAACATCTGTGCTTTCAAGGACATGTGAATCACTGAATCAAGCACGAATCATCGCTAGTTTTGCCTCTAACATCAGTCAACCCCGGAGGAGGGGTGACATGCGTCATTACCTGGCCTCTGCACACAGGATCAAGGTAGGAAATAGAGTGGTCCGGAAGCTGTAACTCAGCCTTAGAATCGTCTGTCAGGTTTTCCTCGTCCGAGCTGAGTCCCAGCACACAAAGTCTGGGGTTTTGCGGGTGTATGGTGTGGTACGTGGCACAAGCACAGTGGAAACTCCCCGGATCGTTTACACACCAGCCCTTGTCACAGGTAATGTCGTGTGTCTCGCATTCGTTAACATCTGAAGAAAAAAAGTTAGTGTGAAAGTAATCCAGGAAGCTGGAAGATACATATATACTTGAACATAATTAGTGACCCCTTACTAAATCAATTATTCAAATTAGGTCCGTCGTTCAGAATCACCCCAAAACTGTTCATACCTTCCATCCATAAAAGCTTAGTCGAAGACTTCAGAAACAGTACTCTAATCTGGAGTCGGAAATACTACACATTACCTAATGCATTTGTACCTCTCATAAACCTTTTTTTCTGATTATTGTTTGAAACGCTTAACCTTTTTTCAGTGATAGATTTAACCCTAAATGTGATTACGATCTCAATAACCCTCCTCTATCTACGGCACTCGAAAAATTACATAATGCTTATCTTATTACACCTATAGACAAAGCATCCAATAATATAGGCATTACTTGCAAATGGTATAGTATTTTTATCACAGTAAAAAGAACTAGGACTACTCCCAAAAACAAAAAATAAGACTTACTTGAATACTTCCCTTACAGAATCAGAAATAATTGAATTTATACTAGAAACTTTCCCATTTCAATTTCTGATAGATAATGATAACCCTAAATTACCCTTCATTTATCCAATGCCTAAACTCCATAAAACTCCTGTAAAATTTAGATTTATAGTCTCGGGGTAAACACCATCTTAAAACCTGCTCAAAGGGCTTGCACATTGATTCTAAAAGCCGTTCAATCACAACATAAATATTACTGTGACCTTTTGTTTAACTTTACTGGAGTCAAACGCATGTGGATTACTAATAACTTTATTGATATCATAAACTCTATAGAAGATATTAACGCTAAAAGTTCAGCACATGATACTGAGTCCTACGACTTCTCCACTTTATACACAAATCTTAACCACGACTCCTTGATTTCTAATATTAATTGGTGCTTGGGTAAGGCATTCAATAACCATAACAGAAAATATGTTTCTTTTAAATCATTATCTTCAAAAACCCCATTCTTCACTAACAAACTTACAAACAATAATTATAACTTTGACCTTAGCAATAGTACTATTTTACACACATGGTTAGTACACAATACGTTCTTCAAATGTGGAAATGTTACCCTAACTCAAAATATTGGTATTCCAATTTGTGACAATCAAGCACCATATCAAGCTAATTTAACCTTTATAAGGATGAATTCATCTTCATTGAGAAATTATGTAGGAATAAAAATTTACATATAGCCAAATGTTTTAACAACACACATAGATTTCTTGATGATATTAACCCTAAAAATAACTTTGGCCATTTCAATTTCTATAAAAACGGTATTTATTCACCAGGTTTAATTATAAATAAAGAAAACTAAAAATAACTTTGGCCATTTCAATTTCTATAAAAACGGTATTTATTCACCAGGTTTAATTATAAATAAAGAAAACTTAGATAATAATCGAACCTCAATGCTTGAAATTGATATGTTTATTAACCCTAATAATATATTCACAACCTTCCTTTATGATAAAAGGGAAAATTTTGGTTTCAATCGTTAAATACCCTTCCACTAAAAGTAATATTCATAGCTCCACCATATATAACGTTTTCGTAACACAATTGATCCGTTACTCACGCGTATGTAATGACTTGAAATACTTTTCTAATCGCCCTTAAATCACTATTTCAAAATATGGAATCTAAAGGCTGTAAAAGATATATCCTAATGAAAAAACTCTTTAAATACCTCACAAAAAAGGATATTTTAAATAGATACAACATGACCCTAGATTTTAATGATATTTACTTCATAATCTCTTCATACCTTAAAAACTAAATCAAAGACCTCTCGACCTATCATAAAATTTCTCTCTAACCACATTATAACAAGAGACGTATGCTTTATAGAGGGTGCAGAGGGGACCCATATCCGGAAATCTAAAATCACCTACCGACCTAGTTCACTTGTTTTCCCGCTGATTTATAAATAGTTAAACTAATTTTCATCAATGGCTTGGGAGACAGACCGTCTCTTTCTTTCCATTCTTGTGGCTTACAACATTTATTGTTATCTGTGAGGCACAGTGCGGGGTTGCGGTGATTCGATGGACTCATGTCTCTGTGTTACTTTTCAATCTCCAGCAGTAATTAAATTACCTTCCTTACCTTTGTTATGCTTTCATTTACTTTCCATATAATTCACATATTTCTACCTTCCCCTTTTACTCTCGTTTACACTTTATTGCATCCTTTCTAACACTTTTACTTTCGCTCTTTGTTTATATTCTTGTTTGTAATCTGGGCGAATGAATGCGAAATGAAGCAAGTTTGTCAAGCATTAAATTTCAAGATTTCTTATTTATATGTTTAATTATTCTTTGACATATATTAATTCTTTTCATTAAAATGGGAGCTTTTTAATTGTTTGGTTACGGTTCGGGGTACATATGGAATGGTTTCACCTTCTATATGTGCGGCCTCCGGGGGTGTAGGTTTCTTGGGCTTGGAGGCCGAAAAATCGTGTGTGTGGTACACTTTGTATTGCACAATCACCCTTGCCCAACTGATGACCCATGATAGCTCTTGACTTCTTGAGCACTAACTTTCACTTTCAGACCTTGAATTATTATTAAAAATCATATAATACTTTTAAGCAAGTTTTACTGGAATGATTTTACATAAATACATATTAATTGATCTTGCATATTTACGTAGTATATGAATGCACGATGCATATGAATGCACATATAATGGTTCATATTATGTTGCCCTTTACTAACCCTGAGATATGGACTGATCGGACTACAGCACTTCTGTACTGTAGTTCATAGATAAAAATATCACTATCAGGCAAATAGGATAATTTGATTTGAGTTGTTTTGGATACTGCCTTACTGATTAAATACTTTCTATACATACTTTAGTCAATGTCACACCCAAAAGGGACTCTCCAGACCCTCGGCTAGATTTTGTAAAATTTTGATCCTTTTGAGCGTGCGCTACTCTGCAACTATATACAGTAGTTTTAAAGAGGTGATATATCGATAATTATCACACCCTACTTATAACCATGGGAGGATGATATTTATAATAGTCATAATCAATTAGTGTCTAACTATTAAACACAGCCACCAGACAAAAGTTTGTTATTACATGAAATAAGATTGCATGTAATTAAGAAACCTAGCAAAAAATTGTTAATAAAATGCTTTTTTATTTTCATGTTTTTTTAAATTTAAATGTAGACTAATTTAATGCACCTAATAATTTCGTGACAAAAAATTTAATGTTATATTATTTTTAAAAATATTATCTAATTCAGCATGATCCAATATAACAAATTAACACGCCATATTGACAAGAAATAAAGCTCAGCTGTTTATGTTTTAAAATTCCAATTACACTAGTTAACTAATTTTTCACTATTCATTCTTCACTAATAAAATCAAATCCTGCCGCACTTATTGAAGAAGTTATCGTCGACACGAAACTATTTTTCAAAAATGAGCATGAAGCCAATACAATATTCACGCTGGCATCATGAAAAAATCTTGTGAGTACTTCGAGAGTCCTGACGATTCATTTCATGCGAATTTTCAAACATACGCCCCTACACCCCAACCTGTGCAATAGGCTCGTCTCTATATTTATAAAGTCCACCACTGTATAGTTCTAGAGTACAGGATATTCTTTTGAAAAAGTTTTTATTTTTATGGGGTCGTAAGCTCTTGAACCACGATTCGCATTCTGTAAAAAATCAAAAATCAAAATCAAACAACCGACCATTCAGCGTGATTGTCAATGAAGTCCTGAGCAGCCCATGCATTCCTCCCCGTTATCAGCACTGGAACATGCCCCATTGTGACATCCTGCGCAGACTTTCACAGCTTCTATGTCAACAGATCCTCCACCTCTTCTTCCGCAAAGTTATATTGCACCATGCCCTCGTCTTTCCACGGCATCCATGTGTTGTTGAAGTACTTGGGGTTTGAGGCCGGATCAATAGGTACACATAGTGGTGGGACTGCAGTTTGGTTGTATCCGTCTAGCTTACTCCGCAGAAATTCCACAACTCCAGGGTACTGTCGGTACACGTTCCAAGTTTCTGCAGGATCGTGTTTGATGTTATACAGCTCGGTGTAGTTTGTGTAGTCCATGTCATTTAACTCTTCATTATTAACATGTTCCTGAGAATGATGGTAGTTGTCGAAGTCATGGGGAATGTCTTCAGTATCTGGACAATCAATGCCCCTGCATACAGGGACAGGCTTTGGCACCCACCCAAATGGGGGACCTCCCCCACCTATTATCAGTTTCCAATCTCTCCACCGTAGGGCTGCTTGAGCAGTTTTGTGTCCCCTGGTGCCTGGAATGGGGAAAGGGTCGATGTTGATGAGAATTTCCTCTCTTCTGGGAGGGAGCTTGCCACAAATAACATCCCACTGATTAACACCATCCAGAGGTTTAGTCTGTATCGGGTTATTTGGTGTTAGCTCTCCTTGGAGACTAGCCAGTGACCAGATAGTGGGCAGCCAGTCAGTGACATGGATCATGGCACTGGTTTCCTCACCAGGGGTTACTCTATTAGGAGCCCACACCAGTGAAGGGGTTCTAACTCCACCCTCATACACGGATTTCTTGCCCCCTCTAAAGGGGTAGTTGCTGGATGAGGTGTTCAGTTGTTGGCCATTGTTCACACACCCGCCGTTATCAGTGGCAAAGATGAGCACAGTGTCCTCGTTTAGTCCTGAGTCCCTGATTGCAGCAGTGATGTTCCCAATCCCTTCGTCCATAGCACTGACCATGCCAGCAAATACCTGCTCATCTTCGTATCGGAAGTGGGAGGCGTATCTGTCAATGTAGTGCTGGGAAACTTGATGGGGGTTGTGGGTGCTTTGGTAGGGAAGGTAGATGAAGAATGGCTTGTCAACTGACTTGTCATGACTCCTGATGATGTCCATTGCACGCTGGGAATAGTACTCCGGACTGTATATGCCATCTAAATCCCATCTCAGCTCCTCATTAAACTCTCCATCCTCATCTAACCAATCATATCTCAAGTCAAATCCATTGAATCGGTAATGAGTGAAGTAGTCTTCTGCACCTTGAAACATACCGAGAAAATCATCAAAACCCCGATACACGGGGGTGTATGCCCACTTGTGGGAGCCGAGGTGCCACTTGCCCACCATGTGGGTGGAGTAGTTGTACTCCTTCAGGATCTGAGGCAGGGTTGTCTCATCCAGAGGGAGTCCCCACGGTGCTCCTGGCTTGATGACGTAATGCTGGAGTCCTGTATGGATTGGGTATCTGCCGGTTAGGATGGCTCCTCTGGTTGGGGTGCAGACTGGTTGAGAGTAGTGCTGTCTCAGTATCACTCCTGGAAGGAGGGAAATTTCTGAGTTGGATAGACGCGGGTGTGAAGTAGTAAGTAATTATAAATTTCAAGTAGTTGTACACATAACAATCATACCATTTGGTGTTAACGCGAGATTTTCGAACGATATCTAACCTTCTCTAGCTAGTTGATCCAGATTTGGTGTTTTGACAGCTGATCCAGCTCCAGTAAAACCAACGTCAGCATTTCCCAGATCGTCAGCAAGGATGAAGATTATGTTCGGTTGTTTGTTCGAGTGTCCATTACCATCAGCCGTTGCAGTCAACCAATTGGTTGTTCCACAAAATAAAACAAATACGAAATACATGTCAGTAATCGCAAAATCGAGGAAAGCAAACAAAAGCAGGATCTCCGAGATTTTACGCTCTCAAGAGAGTTGATCTAATCAAGACCCAGAGCTTTAATCAGATTATAAATCGGACAATCCAGCAACAAGTCTTTTTCCAGAACTACGGAAGTAGATTTTCACCTTCTATAGGGGACCGGAAAGCGCGTGTGGTGCACTTTCTACTGCACAATCACCCTGCCCAACTGAGGACCCATTTTTAGCCCAGAACATCTCTTACTATATCTTTTCAGGCCTAAGTGTATTATCTTATGTCATAGAATTTGCATGTGAGTTGGACGTGTGGGTGGTCTGAACTTTTAAGAGGATGCATGGGTTTCCGTGCGATACGGTGGTAATTCACATTCATGCTTGTACTTCCAAATGTTGTTATAGGTATACGCTAATCTAACGGCGCATAGTGATACTGTTGCATTAATTGCACGAGGAAAAGCCGAGTGCCAATAAATTTACTAATCACCCGAGGCGAAGCCAAGTGTTGATTAGTACAATAATTGGCACGAGGAGTCGGCCGAGTGCAATTAATGCAATACACGGTCGCTCAAACAGGCTCGGGAGGGGTATAATATCACTTCTGTGGCAGCAGACTCGTCACTAAATTTATAAAGTCCACCACTGTATAGTTCTAGAGTAAAGGATATTCTTTTGAAAAAGTTTTTATTTTTATGGGGTCGTAAGGTCATGAACCACGATTCGCATTCTGTAAAAAATCAAAAATCAAACACCAAACACCAAACATCAAACAACCATCCCTCTCAGCGTGATTGTCAATGAAGTCCTGAGCAGCCCATGCATTCCTCCCCGTTATCAGCACTGGAACATGCCCCATTGTGACCTCCTGCGCAGACTTTCACAGCTCCTATGTCAACAGATCCTCCACCTCTTCCTCCACAAAGTTATATTGCACCATACCCTCGTCTTTCCACGGCATCCATGTGTTGTTGAAGTACTTGGGGTTTGAGGCCGGATCAATAGGTACACATAGTGGTGGGACTGCAGTTTGGTTGTATCCGTCTAGCTTACTCCGCAGAAATTCCACAACTCCAGGGTACTGTCGGTACACGTTCCAAGTTTCTGCAGGATCGTGTTTGATGTTATACAGCTCGGTGTAGTTTGTGTAGTCCATGTCATTTAACTCTTCATTATTAACATGTTCCTGAGAATGATGGTAGTTGTCGAAGTCATGGGGAATGTCTTCAGTATCTGGACAATCAATGCCCCTGCATACAGGGACAGGCTTTGGCACCCACCCAAATGGGGGACCTCCCCCACCTATTATCAGTTTCCAATCTCTCCACCGTAGGGCTGCTTGAGCAGTTTGGTGCCCCCTGGGGCTTGGGTTGGGAAAAGGGTCGATGTTGATGAGAATTTCCTCTCTTCTGGGAGGGAGCTTACCACAAATAACATCCCACTGATTAACACCATCCAGAGGTTTAGTCTGTATCGGGTTATTTGGTGTTAGCTCTCCTTGGAGACTAGCCAGTGACCAGATAGTGGGCAGCCAGTCAGTGACATGGATCATGGCACTGGTTTGTTCACCAGGGGTTACTCTATTAGGAGCCCACACCAGTGAAGGGGTTCTAACTCCACCCTCATACACGGAAATCTTGCCCCCTCTTAAAGGGTAGTTGCTGGATGAGGTGTTCAGTTCCTGATCATTGTTCACATACCCACCGTTATCACTGGCGAAGATAAGCACAGTGTCCTCTTTTAGTCCTGAGTTTCTGATAGCAGCAGTGATGTTCCCAATCCCCTCGTCCATAGCACTGACCATGCCAGCAAATACCTGCTCATCTTCGTATCGGAAGTGGGAGGCGTATCTGTCGATGTAGTGCTGGGAAACTTGATGGGGGTTGTGGGCGGTTTGGTAGGGAAGGTAGATGAAGAATGGCTTGTCGACTGACTTGTCATGACTCCTGATGATGTCCATTGCACGTTGGGAATAGTACTCCGGACTGTATATGCCATCTAAATCCCATCTCAGCTCCTCATTAAACTCTCCATCCTCATTTAACCAATCATATCTCAAGTCAAATCCATTGAATCGGTAATGAGTGAAGTAGTCTTCTGCACCTTGAAACATACCGAGGAAATCATCAAAACCCCGATACACGGGGGTGTATGCCCACTTGTGGGAGCCGAGGTGCCACTTGCCCACCATGTGGGTGGAGTAGTTGTACTCCTTCAGGATCTGAGGCAGGGTTGTCTCATCTAGAGGAAGCCCCCACGGTGCTCCTGGCTTGATGACGTAATGCTGGAGTCCTGTGTGGATCGGGTATCTGCCGGTTAGGATGGCTCCTCTGGTTGGGGTGCAGACTGGTTGAGAGTAGTGCTGTCTCAGTATCACTCCTGTAGTGGAGGAGAATGAGTTGGATAGACACGGGTGTCGAGTAGTGAGTAATTATAGATTTCAAGTAGTAGTACACATGAAAATCATACCATTTGGTGTTTACGCGAGATTTTCGAACGATATCTAACCTTCTCTAGCTAGTTGATCCAGATTTGGTGTTTTGACAGCTGATCCAGCTCCAGTAAAACCAACGTCAGCATTTCCCAGATCGTCAGCAAGGATGAAGATTATGTTCGGTTGTTTGTTCGAGTGTCCATTACCATCAGCCGTTGCAGTCAACCAATTGGTTATACAACAAAATAAGACAAATACGAAATACATGTCAGTAGTCGCAAAATCGAGGAAAGCAAACAAAAAAGCAGGATCTTCGAGATTTTGCGTGAATACCGCTCTCAAGAGTTTTGATTTTATCAAGATCCAGACTCCAGAGCTTAAATCATTATAAGGTCGGAGTGTCCAGCAACAAGTGTTTTTCTAGAACTACGTAAGTACATTTTCACCTTCTATTGTAATTACTTCTATTATAATTACTTCTATTATGATTACATCTATTATAATTACTTTTATTATAATTAACTAGCAAAACCCGCGACCTCCGGTCGCTGCTCGATCGACTATATCACATACTGTGATATAGTCAGGGGCGTAGCCAGATTTCTGAAAGGGGGCGGCGAGGTACATTCAAAACCTGTTTAATGTTTTATTCAGTTGACTCAAAGCTCTCATTTCATCAAAATGAAGTTCAAAATTTTCATATCACCTGTCCAAAAAGGGGGAGGCAGCCGCCTGTATGGCTACGTCCCTGTATATTATAGTCTAGTTAACCGGTGTCAAGGGTCTAATTTCACGTCCTCCGATACATTATACGGAGTGGTGTCAGACCGGACAGACGCCAGACAAACATAATTACATAGATAAATATATATATGATGAAGAATTATATATAGTAAGATTCAATCATAATTACTTCTATTATGATTACCTTATTGGCCTTTATTTAGCCGGCCTTTTTTTTAACCGGCCCTTTTTTTAACCGGCCCTATGGACAAAAATCGAATCAATTTTGAACCGTTTTAGCCGGACTCTTGGACAAAAAATTTTTTGGTGGTCACCAGACCAAGGATTTTTTGCTCTAAAATGGCCATTTAAACCCATTTATACTTCATAAATTGCACCAAAAGACCCAAATCCCGATCTTATATGATGATTTAGGTCATTATCGTGTTATATAATGACGTTCACGAGAATAAAAGGCAAATCATAAAACTTTCATTTGACCTAAATATACTGGCCTTTAATTTGACCGGCCCCACTTTAACCGGCCTTTTTTTTAACCGGCCCTTTGGACAAAAATCTCAAAGTCATTTTTGTCCTTAAGGGCCGGTTAAATAAAGGCCAATAAGGTATTCTATTATAATTACTTCTATTATGATAACTTACCACATAAAAACAATTACCACTGAATGTAAAACTAAAAAAGTCATTTACTTATTAACCTGTAAAGGTTGTCATCTTCAGTATGAAGGTGAAACACACTGCGTAATACCACAAAACCCACCTTCAACCATTAACCTAAACTCACTTGGGATAAAAAACGAATACGACCTATACCTACATTTCAAGATGTAGGTACTTGTATATTCTTATCACCATGTATGGAACTTTTTTTCCTTCGTTAATTGGCTAACTAACACTATCCTTAGTAAATCTCTAACTCTTGATTTCTTTAAATTAATTACACATGAAATAGGAAAGAGCTCAGAAAATCGACTAAAATCGGAGATTTAAAGGTGTTTGGTCATCAATTTTAAGGTACAAGTTAATCGACGTAATTAGATGCACCTTATCATAACAAACAACACGGTGAAATTCCGGTAGCGCTACGCCCTATATAGCGGAAGATATATGCATGTTAAGATTTCTGCTGATGACGTAGGCTCGGTCACCGCGATATTCTATACATATCCACAGCACAGAATAAACACTGCATCTGCAATATTAGGATATCGTTATTCCGTGTTTTTGTTTGTTTTGCCGCTCAGCTAATTTCACCCAATTATTTCACATAATTATTATGTTGCATTAATTATTATTTACTTGTATTATCAAAGTCATTTACTTCGTATATATCATTATCTTTACTTAAATAAACAAGCGTTTTTCAAACTTATAAAGCAATTGTTTCCGTACTGTACAGTGTACACTGTACAGCTGCCTGGTTTGAAGGTTCTTGGTAGAATGGTATCCAGAGATACGTCAATGAAAAGTAGATTCATTGGCGATAATTTTCAAAGTGTTAAATTATCTGGTTTCATAACGATCAGTATCCTGGTATCAGTGTTAAGCGAATTGGTGTCAGAGCGAACAGCGAATCAATCAAAAGGTGGTCCAACACTTTTTTTGGTATCACGGAGTCAGCAATCAGGTATCCCAGTTCAGTGACATTCGATGGGAAATCAGTGATCAATGAATTGGTGTCAGCGTAAGAAAAGAACGAACAGGGTCAGTGAGTAATGAATTGGTGTCAAACAGTTACAGTTACTGCAGAGTACAGAATCAGCGACAACTGTAATAAATTGGTTCTAGGGTAATCAGTAAATTGTAGCCAGGTTGTACTGCCCACCAGACTCAGGTTATGCAGACTTCAGTGAAACTAATGGCAGGTAACAGAACTGCAGGTTGACGTGAATTGGTGTCAGGTTGATCAGTGAATTGGTGTCAGGGGTGATCAGTGAATTGGTGTCAGGGGTGATTTCAAACTGGCAGTACCAGAAGCAATAACTGGACAACCGGCACTATAGACCGGCCCCTTAAGAGTGATCAGCAACCTGGCATCAACTTGTCACTGAATTAGTGTCCTGTGTCATTTTGAGCAATCAGCTCGTCATGGAACCCACAAGAGTGTTCTCAACAGTCCTTTACCTCATCCTTAGTGAAATGTTAAAAGTGATCAGGAGAAAATTAAGGTTGGCGGGCCACTGGTTCCTTGGTTGGTGTGATTTTCCATCTGTCTGGGTGACCAGTGAAAGATTAAAACCATGTCTCAATCAAAGTTGGAAATCAAGATGTTGTCATAGACCCAGCCTTAGTTCCAGGGTAAGGGAGTTACAGGAGGGTAGCAACTTTGATTCCATGGAACGACATGTTGAGAGAGATAGACTGGTATAACTGAAGATGCTACGAAATGGTGAGAAGATCCGACAGATGGCACCCCTTTTAAACAGACCTTTTTCAAAGTTTTACTTTGCATCCGTAACTACAATGGCTCAAACTTTAGAAAGGTATGGCGGTAAATAGAACAGCAGTTTAATTCTCAAAATTAAACGTTATTAACTCAGATGGAAAATGAAAAGAAGAAAGCAAACAGGAAGATTGATGACTTGAATATACATTACACAGGAGCTCATCCCAGAGCTTGAGAAAGAAGTAAGTCGTATCACGGCATCTTGATTACGTCACGCGCTACCAGCGGGAGTCCCGATGCAAGTCACACAGACAAGAGCAACCCCGGAATTTCACTGTTTCAGCTACGCAAAACATATGCTTTATGTGCATTAGGTTGATCAGTGTCAGGTTGATCAGTGAAGGCATGTCAGGTGATCAGTGAATTGGGTGTCCAGGGAGAAAGTGAAGAGGTGTCTGGTGAGCAATATACCAGTGTGTTCAGTGACCCAGGTTTAAGAGGATGGTCCCCCAAGCATGGTCAGTAGCATTAGTGTCCTGTGTCAACTGCAGCATTCAGATGGTGATTGAGTTCTCAGTCAAGAGTGTTCTCATGCAGCCTGGTTTTATGGGCTTGTGACCAGTAAATGTGCAACACCAGATCAGAGAAGACCATAAGATTTATGCAACTGTCTAGAACCCTCTCTCCCATTTCTGGCTGCTATGGAACAGGTGACCCAGTGAAATGGATTAAACCATACACCACGAGCTCACAAGTTTTGGCAAAGTTAGCCTTTATCTTTAGGTAAGGAGTTAAGGAGGTCCTGCAAATTACCGCCCCGTCTCCAGGAATGATTACATCCCACTTTGTGATCACTGATAACTTTGGCAGGGTAATGAAAACGCGCTAAAGGTCCATCTGAAACAAATGGCATGCCTTAAACAGAACACTTTTCAAAAACTTTAGCTGCATCCTCAACTACAACATGTGGACTTTAGAAAAAGAACTATCTCACATGAATAGAGGTTGCTGTTTATCTGAAAATTAAACGTTTTTTAAGTCAGACCAAACAAAAACAAGCAGCCAAATTGGAGCATTACGGCATCAAAGGCATAGGGCTTTAAAGAGATAGAAGACTTCTCGTAATGAATAGACGTCAAGCCGTGGTGGTTGATGGAACAAGTTCGCTAACGTAGAAACAATGGCGTCCCTCATACTACTGTACTAATGCCAATATTTTTCATTCTAGATGGTGGACATGAAAGTCAAAATGGCCCTCACCAAAAACCACTAAGCTTTTGCTGATGACACCAAGCACCCTGCACCAGATTAAACCATTTTTAGCAAGGTTTTTAAAGCCCAAAATGATCCTATCAAGTCGTAGTTTATCATTGAACAACAAAAGTGAATTTTGTTTGAATTGAAAACGGACTCTTCCATTTAACTACTTGGCATGGGCGGCAAACCAGGTGTCCACTGGTCGGGAGATCTCAATTCATTAGGTCGGGGTTAAATACACTCGTCTTGGAACTCTTCCTAAGCAAGGTGAATCTCTCGAGTTTCTGATGAGCTAGAGGCATTCAAGGTAACCCTGTGATCCACTGATCATTCCCCACCAATACCCGGATAACGCCACCGGTTACGGGTGATCCACATCGTAGTTGGCAGCATCCCTACTCGACTGTTGGCTGATGGGGTCATAACGATGAGATGGAGTACGTGGAATATTCAAGTGCGACTGATCCCAGCTCGTCAGATCCCTCCCACTTAGGTAAAAGAACCAGAAATGTATCCAAAACATGTCCACTGAATGTAAAAAGAAAATTTGGATTTACTTATTAACCTTGCAAATGCAGTCCCTTAGAGACCCTCCCTCCTTGAAAACACCCTGTGTAACCCAAAACCCACCTTCAACCATTAACCTAAACTCACTTTGGGATAAAAAAACGATCAGACCTATAAGAAAATTTCAAGAAACAGACATGCATATTCTTATCAATGCATTTGATAGGAAAGAGTTTTCCTCCTTAACCAGTGACTAACACCTTCCTTCAAGTTTTTTTAACCTTTGGTTTCTTTAAATTAATTGTCACATGAAATAGAAAAGACCCTTTAAAGTATTCAAAATCGATGTATTCTATGGAAGTTCATGGACTGACCAGCGGTAACAATCACCCTGTTCCTAACTGATGAACCGTTTTGGCCCTCCCGACCCAGAGTAGCCCTATTTTCTCCTACCCAGAGGCCCTAGAATATCAATTATTATCCGAATTAAAAGAATTTTACCCAACAATTGATGTGGGTGGCCTGAACGTGTGAGTGAATGCATGGGGTTTTATGTGTGGTGGTTTATTCGTGCCTTTATTAATAATAGAAATTGAAAAACAACAAAAAAACTCAGAAACATAATTCCGCTGACTCACTGCAACTCTGGGCATTATTAATGAATATCGACTGGATTAAGTGGAACCTCTTCAGAACCAAAGAGTCTCTGTCGACTTACCTTGCAGTGGGTCTCGCCGTCCAGCACGAAGCCAGCTCTGCAGGAACAGAAACGCGAGCCCACGATGTCGTGACAGAAGTGGTCACAGCCCCCGTTGTCCCCGTCATTGCACTCGTCTTGGTCGACGCAGCGCGCGTGCAGGTAGTCGAAAGTGAAACCCGCGAAACACCGCACTTGAAGGACCCAGGTCTGTTGACACACTGCTGATCACACCCTCCATTGCTAACAGCACACTCGTTTATATCTGTGGAAAGTGGCAGTGTATTCATGGCTGCTGGCTAATTTAAAGCCATGATTGAAATCATATTGACGTAATGGGCAGCATTGTATGAATGTTTTAGATTAAGAAAGTCACATAGGTAAGTTTGCTCAGATTTACTAATCCCTGTCCTTTCTATTATAAGTGAGAGAAATTATCTAGACACGATGTTTTATCTTGTGGATCAACCACGAATCCTTCGTAACAGGAACATATCCTGCCGCCAGCGCTGTTGCTACACGAGTGCTGACAACCGCCGTTATCAACTCTACACTCATTCTCATCTGAAATTAACAAGTGTTGTTACGCGGTGTTTTTAGTGATGTGGCACCGTCGACTTACACAGACGATGGTATTCCTGGATGCTTTTGACATTTAGATTTATTGAAACTGGGCAAGTTTAAATCTCTAAATTACGATTAAAAAAAACGGAATAAGTCCGCATGTTCCAGGCACATCAATTCTGAGAAATTGGCATTGTCTGTTGATTATATTCTGTGAAATGTATTGAATATTCAGCAAATGACCCAAATGCTTAAAAATCAAACGTATCTGCCGAAAGCATTGATGAATAATGGGCAATAAGAAAGTAGGAAATTTCATTTTGAGATAAAGGAAC
>WFMF01000791.1:0-10633 GCA_011033025.1 Beroe forskalii | reverse complement strand
GGGGAGAACGGGTTTTTTTGACCTTTTAAAGGGGAATTGAAAAGTAAATTAAAAAGCCCGGGCCAGATCTCGTGGGAAAAGGGCCCAGTCAGTAAATACCATCAGCAAAGCAGTAGGCAGGTCGGTGTTGGAGTCTGTTAAAGAGATGAAGACTTACAGTGCAGCAGTGTCCGGTGGTCAGAACCCCATCTGTCATCAAATTACAGTAGTTGTATTGCAAATCTGGACCTGCTATGCACATATCCTATTTCTCACCTTCCCAAACACGATCTCTGCTAACCCTCTTATTTGCCTTTTTGTATTCACAAAAAGGTCAATGGGGAGGGAAAAAATTATCTAATTCAGCATGATCCAATATAACAAATTAACACGCCATATTGACAAGAAATAAAGCTCAGCTGTTTATGTTTTAAAATTCCAATTCCACTTGTTAACTAATTTTTCACTATTCATTCTTCAGAAATAAAATCAAATCCTGCCGCACTTATTGAAGAAGTTATCGTCGACACGAAACTATTTTTTAAATATGAGCATGAAGCCAATTCAATATTCACGCTGGCATCATGAAAAAATCTTGTGAGTACTTCGAGAGTCCTGACGATTCATTTCACTATTTCATGCAAATTTTCAAACATACGCCCCTACACCCCAACCTGGGCAATGGGCTCGTCTCTATATTTATAAAGTCCACCACTGTATAGTTCTAGAGTACAGGATATTCTTTTGAAAAAGTTTTTATTTTTATGGGGTCGTAAGCTCATGTACCACGATTCGCATTCTGTGAAAAAATCAAAATCAAACAACCGACCATTCAGCGTGATTATCAATGAAGTCCTGAGAAATCCATGCATTCTTCCCCGTTATCAGCACTGGAAGATGCCCCATTGTGACCTCCTGCGCAGACTTTCACAGCTCCTATGTCAACAGATCCTCCACCTCTTCCTCCGCAAAGTTATATTGCACCATGCCCTCGTCTTTCCACGGCATCCATGTGTTGTTGAAGTACTTGGGGTTTGAGGCCGGATCAATAGGTACACATAGTGGTGGGACTGCAGTTTGGTTGTATCCGTCTCCAGCTTCCGCAGAAATTCCCACAACTCCAGGGTACTGTCGGTACACGTTCCAAGTTTCCCTGCAGGATCGTGTTTGATGTTATACAGCTCGGTGTAGTTTGTGTAGTCCATGTCATTCTTCATTATTAACATGTCCCTGAGAATGATGGTAGTTGTCGAAGTCATGGGGAATGTCCTCAGTATCTGGACAATCAATGCCCCAGCATACAGGGACTGGCTTTGGCACCCACCCAAATGGGGGACCTCCCCACCTATTATCAGTTTCCAATCTCTCTCCACCGTGAGGGCTGCTTGAGCAGTTTTGTGTCCCCTGGTGCCTGGAATGGGGAAAGGGTCGATGTTGATGAGAATTTCCTCTCTTCTGGGAGGGAGCTTGCCACAAATAACATCCCACTGATTAACACCATCCAGAGGTTTAGTCTGTATCGGGTTATTTGGTGTTAGCTCTCCTTGGAGACTAGCCAGTGACCAGATAGTGGGCAGCCAGTCAGTGACATGGATCATGGCACTGGTTTCCTCACCAGGAGTTACTCTATTAGGAGCCCACACCAGTGAAGGGGTTCTAACTCCACCCTCATACACGGAAATCTTGCCCCCTCTAAAAGGGTAGTTGCTAGATGAGGTGTTCAGTTGTTGGCCATTGTTCACATACCCACCGTTATCACTGGCGAAGATAAGCACAGTGTCCTCGTTTAGTCCTGAGTCCCTGATTGCAGCAGTGATGTTCCCAATCCCTTCGTCCATAGCACTGACCATGCCAGCAAATACCTGCTCATCTTCGTATCGGAAGTGGGAGGCGTATCTGTCAATGTAGTGCTGGGAAACTTGATGGGGGTTGTGGGTGGTTTGGTAGGGAAGGTAGATGAAGAATGGCTTGTCAACTGACTTGTCATGACTCCTGATGATGTCCATTGCACGCTGGGAATAGTACTCCGGACTGTATATGCCATCTAAATCCCATCTCAGCTCCTCATTAAACTCTCCATCCTCATCTAACCAATCATATCTCAAGTCAAATCCATTGGATCGGTAATGAGTGAAGTAGTCTTCTGCACCTTGAAACATACCGAGGAAATCATCAAAACCCCGATACACGGGGGTGTATGCCCACTTGTGGGAGCCGAGGTGCCACTTGCCCACCATGTGGGTGGAGTAGTTGTACTCCTTCAGGATCTGAGGCAGGGTTGTCTCATCCAGAGGGAGTCCCCACGGTGCTCCTGGCTTGATGACGTAATGCTGGAGTCCTGTATGGATCGGGTATCTGCCAGTTAGGAAGGCTCCTCTGGTTGGGGTGCAGACTGGTTGAGAGTAGTGCTGTCTCAGTATCACTCCTGGAATGGAGGAGAATGAGTTGGATAGACACGGGTGTCGAGTAGTGAGTAATTATAGATTTCAAGTAGTAGTACACATGAAAATCATACCAATTGGTGTTTACGCGAGATTTTCGAACGATATCTAACCTTCTCTAGCTAGTTGATCCAGATTTGGTGTTTTGACAGCTGATCCAGCTCCAGTAAAACCAACGTCAGCATTTCCCAGATCGTCAGCAAGGATGAAGATTATGTTCGGTTGTTTGTTCGAGTGTCCATTACCATCAGCCGTTGCAGTCAACCAATTGGTTGTTCCACAAAATAAAACAAATACGAAATACATGTCAGTAATCGCAAAATCGAGAAAAGCAAACAAAAGCAGGATCTCCGAGATTTTGCGTGTCTTACGCTCTCAAGAGAGTTGATCTAATCAAGACCCAGAGCTTTAATCAGATTATAAATCGGACAATCCAGCAACAAGTCTTTTTCCAGAACAAATAAACTAATTAAAATATAGTCCACGAGAAACAGAAATAGTTACCAAAGCCAATTAATGCTCTTTCAACTCTGAGGTACAATAACAATAGAACCACTTTAATAAGTTAATATTGTGTTCCTCATAAAAATGTCTCGTAAATACCTTATGTCTCGTAAATACTTTACGAGACATTTCTATGAGGAACGAAATTTGGTGATTTACATCCAGATCTACATCCAGTTTCACGATCCTGTTCCAAGATCTTGTTCTATTTCCATGATCCTGTTCCAAGATCTAAATCCAGTTCTACGATCCTGTTCCACGATCTAGTTCCGGTTCCATGATCCTGTTCTAAGATCTAAATCCAGTTCTACGATCCTCTTCCAAGATCTTGTTCCAGTTCCATGATCCTGTTCCAAGATCTACATCCAGTTCCACGATCCTGTTCCAAGATCTAAATCCTGTTCCACGATCTTGTTCCGGTGCCAAGATCCTGTTCTAAGATCTAAATCCAGTTCTACGATCCTGTTCCACGATCTTGTTCCGGTTCCATGATCCTGTTCTAAGATTTAAATCCAGTTCCACGATCCTGTTCCAAGATCTAAATCCAGTTCTACGACCCTGTTCCACGATCTTGTTCCGGTTCCGTGATCCTGTTCCAAGATCTACATCCAGTTCCACGATCCTGTTCCAAGATCTTGTTCCAGTTCCATGATCCTGTTCCAAGATCTAAATCCAGTTCTACGATCCTTTTCCACGATCCTGTTCCAAGATCTTGTTCCAGTTCCATGATCCTGTTCCAAGATCTTGTTCCAGTTCCATGATCCTGTTCCAAGATCTACATCCAGTTCCACGATCCTGTTTCAAGATCTAAATCCTGTTCCACGATCTTGTTCCGGTTCCAAGATCCTGTTCCAAGATCTTGTTCCGGTTCCGTGATCCTGTTCTAAGATCTACATCCACATCCACGATCCTGTTCCAAGATCTTGTTCCAGTTCCATGATCCTGTTCCAAGATCTACATCCACTTCCAGTTCCACGATCCTGTTCCAAGATCTAAATCCTGTTCCACGATCTTGTTCCGGTTCCAAGATCCTGTTCCAAGATCTAAATCCAGTTCCACGATCCTGTTCCACGATCTTGTTCCGGTTCCGTGATCCTGTTCCAAGATCTGCATCCAGTTCCACGATCCTGTTCCAAGATCTAAATCCTGTTCCAAGATCTTGTTCCGGTTCCAAGATCCTGTTCCAAGATCTAAATCCAGTTCTACGATCCTGTTCCAAGATCTTGTTCCAGTTCCATGATCCTGTTCCAAGATCTACATCCAGTTCCACGATCCTGTTCCAAGAATTAAATCCTGTTCCACGATCTTGTTCCGGTTCCAAGATCCTGTTCCAAGATCTAAATCCAGTTCTACGATCCTGTTCCACGATCTTGTTCCGGTTCCATGATCCTGTTCCAAGATCTAAATCCAGTTCTACGATCCTGTTCCACGATCTTGTTCCGGTTCCATGATCCTGTTCCAAGATCTAAATCCAGTTCTACGATCCTGTTCCAAGATCTTGTTCCAGTTCCATGATCCTGTTCCAAGATCTACATCCAGTTCCACGATCCTGTTCCATTTCCAAGATCTAAATCCTGTTCCACGATCTTGTTCCGGTTCCAAGATCCTGTTCCAAGATCTAAATCCAGTTCTACGATCCTGTTCCACGATCTTGTTCCGGTTCCATGATCCTGTTCCAAGATCTAAATCCAGTTCTACGATCCTGCTCCAGGATCTTGTTCCGGCTCCATGATCTTGTTCTAAGATCTAAATCCTGTTCCACGATCTTGTTCCGGTTCCATGATCTTGTTCTAAGATCTAAATCCAGTTCTACGATCTTGTTCTAAGATCTAAATCCAGTTCTACGATCTTGTTCTAAGATCTAAGTTCCGGTTCCGTTCTTGTTCTTAAATAACTATAAAAATTAAAATTATTTAAAAAAAATGGGAAAACTACGTTGTGCTCGCACAAAATAAGTTTAAAATTTCATGAATAAATAAGTGGTGCCGTGAAAAAAAGTAGGGCAAAAAATGACGTCACTCAGCCCCGTTTACATGGGAGACATACCCGTAACCAGCGTCCGCGTCCTGGTTAGGGCAAAACTGGTCAAATCGACTAAAATTTTCATAAATACGCCGGACGCGGACGTGACGTCAGCATTTGATCAAACATTGCCCTAACCAGCGCCCTGGTTACGCGCACGGAGTGCGCGGCGCGGCAAGCGTATCGACACCCCTGGTTAGAGGAAGTCAAACATTCAAACACCCCTCCCTACGTCCGCAAAGTATAAACGTCTGCGTCTCGCGTCTGCAGTACGGCCTGAAAAGACTCTCTTTGCGGCGCGGACGTCCTTTATGGATCAGGATGGTCCATTACTGGTTACACTTACACGTACGCAATAATACTTTTTTAAACTTTTATTTTTACATGAAATTATGTGTTGAACTTGAAATTCAATTTCACAAAGTGCTCTAGCATAAGCGATCAAGAGTTGCAAACAAATTAAAACACGGTTAATTGTCTTTACTTTAAGTTTCATGCTTTCATGGGTAAGTTCTGACGATTGGGTATGAAGTTGAACTTACCCATGAAACTTAAAGTAAAGACAATTAACTTGTGTTTTAATTTGTTTGTACATGAAATATAGAAATAAGAGGATTTTAATTTTATAAAATTATAAATTAAAATAAATGCAATTTCAATTTCATGTTCATACATCTATCATACAAATGTCATTATAAACACGAGAATGATAATATTTATAAAGGAAAAGTATAACTATAAATGAATAAAACCAAATGTTCCAAGATCTTTTCCAGTTCCATGATCCTGTTCCAAGATCTAAATCCAGTTCTACGATCCTTTTCCACGATCCTGTTCCAAGATCTAAATCCAGTTCCACGATCCTGTTCCAAGATCTACATCCAGTTCTACGATCCTGTTCCACGATCTTGTTCCGGTTTCGTGATCCTGTTCCAAGATCTACATCCAGTTCCACGATCCTGTTCCAAGATCTTGTTTCAGTTCCACGATCCTGTTCCAAGATCTTGTTCCAGTTCCATGATCCTGTTCCAAGACCTACATCCAGTTCCACGATCCTGTTCCAAGATCTAAATCCTGTTCCACGATCTTGTTCCGTTTCCAAGATCCTGTTCCAAGATCTAAATCCAGTTCCACGATCCTGTTCCACGATCTTGTTCCGGTTCCGTGATCCTGTTCCAAGATCTACATCCAGTTCCACGATCCTGTTCCAAGATCTAAATCCTGTTCCACGATCTTGTTCCGGTTCCGTGATCCCGATCCAAGATCTACATCCAGTTCCACAATCCTGTTCCAAGATCTTGTTCCGGTTCCACGATCCTGTTCCAAGATCTTGTTCCAGTTCCACGATCCTGTTCCAAGATCTTGTTCCAGTTCCACGATCTTGTTCCGGTTCCAAGATCCTGTTCCAAGATCTACATCCAGTTCCAACTTCCACGATCCTGTTCCACGATCTTGTTCCGGTTCCGTGATCCTGTTCCAAGATCTACATCCAGTTCCACGATCCTGTTCCAAGCAAGATCTTGTTCCAGTTCCATGATCTTGTTCCAAGATCTACATCCAGTTCCACGATCCTGTTCCAAGATCTAAATCCTGTTCCACGATCTTGTTCCGGTTCCAAGATCCTGTTCCAAGATCTAAATCCAGTTCTACGATCCTGTTCCACGATCTTGTTCCGGTTCCATGATCCTGTTCCAAGATCTAAATCCAGTTCTACGATCCTGTTCCACGATCTTGTTCCGGCTCCATGATTCTGTTCCAAGATCTAAATCCAGTTCTACGATCCTGTTCCACGATCTTGTTCCGGTTCCATGATCCTGTTCCAAGATCTAAATCCAGTTCTACGATCCTGCTCCATGATCTTGTTCCGGCTCCATGATCTTGTTCTAAGATCTAAATCCTGTTCCACGATCTTGTTCCGGTTCCATGGTCTTGTTCTAAGATCTAAATCCAGTTCTGCGATCTTGTTCTGAGGTCTGGGTCCGGTTCTGCGATCTTGTTCTAAGATCTAAGTTCCGGTTCCGTTCTTGTTCTTAAATAACTATAAAAATTAAAATTATTTAAAAAAAATGGGAAAACTACGTTGTGCGCGCACAAAATAAGTTTAGAATTTCATGAATAAATAAGTGGTGCCGTGAAAAAAAAGTAGGGCAAAAAATGACGTCACTCAGCCCCGTTTACATGGGAGACATACCAAAAACTGGCAGTTTCGGCCCGAAACTGAATGTAAAATTCTGTTATTGCTTGGTCATTTTTGTATGAAATTGAAAATGCTTCAAATTTTCACAGACGCTGTCGACGGACGTTGCCCGTCTATTTCTTCGTCCAAATGTGGAACGTTGCGCCTTGTCTGACGTTGACAGACCCTCTCGAGAATCAGCACCGCGCGCTTACTTCCTATTAGCCCGCATAGGTGTGTGTACGCGCCGCGGCGCCGCGCGTGTAAGCCCTAGTCTTAGTACGTGATTTTCTGAGGGCAAATATTTTAAAGATAAAATCGTTAACGGTACTTTTCTTCTTAATTTTATCAGAATAATTTTAGACGGTGAGAAATAAGTTAAAAGTAAAATAGGAGTTTCGCTCTTGGTGAGATAAGGGTTTAAAGTTAAGTTTTGACGTAAATCGGGAGAAGTAGAATCACGCGATCTAGCAAATATTTAAGTATCGTTTTTAGACGGAAAAGTTACTCTAGTAGACTCTAGTAGACTCTTAGACTCTCTTACTCTTTACTCTACTGAAAATAGGAGTGAGTTGGGCTATGGATTGAGGGATAAGATGATAAGCTTCGGTTCTCAATTAGTTTTAGTACCAAACTTTATCACTATTCGACTGTATACTGAATTCGACTAAGTTCAAAAAATACGGTGGGTCGATGTGATTTGTGAAAGACGAATGATTCTTTTCGGAACGAGAGACAGCATTGAAACAGAAAGCATGAAAATTGAATTTTGAAGATCAGATGAAAAGTTACATCAACAGTCAAGAAAATACAGCGCGTGAACAAACGGTTACACAATCTGATGCGAAACGTAAACGAATTCAACGAAATGGCGCGAAATCTACAACGAACTGATTACAACAACTTGGTACGTAAGAACGCGCGCGCAAGAAATTCAGAAGAAATGGCACGTGCCAATGCATGTTCTCGGTGGTCGCGCGCAGCATCGACGCAATATTTATACTCCTACTAGGAGTACCTGTTGTATAATGATGCTGAGGTTCCATCAAGCACCACCGGGGAGGGAAATTAAGCGCCTGCATACGGGTACATCCCATAATCAATAATTGAAGAAGTAAACTCGCTGCAGGCGCAATTCTTGTTCGGTATGAGACTTTCGAGATAGGAAAAAATGCTCCTCCTAGCGTAGAAAGGAAATTTAATTTACTTTTCAAAAATGTGGTTGAAAAGTTCTGAGCTCCCCGGCATCATTGAGATATATGCGTTTGTTTGAAACACTTTGACACGAAAAAAATCCGAAAAAAGAGCAAAAACCTTGCAGCTAGTGCAGAAAAAACGGGACCATCCCAGGACTTAATCTTTGGATATGTTGTCGGTCATAGTCCAGACTGTGTAAATGAATGGGTCTCAGATAGCTTATCTAATTCTATGACGTAATTGTGACGTCATCAGTGATGCTAGGTAACGCGGATTTTCTACGCGCTATTGACGCCAAATTTCAATATCCGGGCTCAGAAAAAGGGTGATATTTTTTCCCAAAACCAAAAAGGATTTGGTTGTGATGGTCCGCGGCGGTTTTAAGGCGTTCTTTACTGTAAAACCCATGATATGAGAAAGAACGCGACGGTTAAAACTGCCGCAACAGCACTTTTTGAAGCATAAGTTTCGTGAATGCTGTACATTTTAAGGTGATGTTGCAGCAGTTTTAACCGTCGCGTTCTTTCTCATATCATGGGTTTTACAGTAAAGAACGCCTTAAAACCGCCGCGGACCATCACAACCAAATCCTTTTTGGTTTTGGGAAAAATAATAATAATAATAATATGAAGATAATTTGGGACCCAATTTAAATCGATGAGATCTCAAGTTCCACAAATGGTAGAGACATGATCGAGGTCACGTTTTGTAGATCTAAGATGGGAAAATGTAATAGGCTATAAGAGAAGTTCTGGTGACGTCATTATGACGTCATCAACTTAGCGAAATTTTACTGCTTTTTTTAGCGAAAATAGGTCGTTTTCGAGCGCATTTTTCACCAAGAAGGAGTGGAGATAGCTCAAAAATTTTGAAAAATCGTTAGTTGGAACTTTAAAGAGCTTTCAGAAAATCATACGGATCATTGGGCTATCTCGATTTTTCATCGAGATATACACGATTTCCTTAGGTACGGTGAAAAATCGATGTCGAAATCTTAGGACAAAACTGAAACGAGTGAGATGTCAAGAACTGCGACTTATCTTGAGATGAGACCGGTCAAAGTATGTTGTACTAAGGCGGAACTGTCTCCTAGGCTATATGGATAGTTGGTTTGAGCCTATTTGGGTGCTGTGATGACGTCATC
The DNA here is from genome assembly GCA_011033025.1 of Beroe forskalii. Lineage (NCBI taxonomy): Eukaryota > Metazoa > Ctenophora > Nuda > Beroida > Beroidae > Beroe > Beroe forskalii. Next base: position 1,170 of record WFMF01000791.1, on the reverse strand, counting down.
AAAATCGCGTAAAACCACTAAAATAGCGTATTTTGCGATAAAACGATATTTTGCGCTACTTTTAACATTTCTAACTCAGAGAGTTTTCATCTGAATATGTTTTACTTCGATATTTTGCTTTTAGACCTCGAGATTTAGCTATAAAACGAGTTTCAAGGTTATTGGTCGAAATATGTCGTCGTGCGAAGCCTCTAAAAATTGAGCCGCAAAATGGTTGAAATTACATTAATGATGAAAAATTGTACTTTAGCCTTATTCTGTGATACAATGACGAACTAATAATGGTTTCCTCATGTCACTCAGTGACTAGATGTGGGAAATATACGATGAAATAGTGAATCACGTGAGTTCACGTGGACGTTCTGTAGAAATTAGGGGATTTCAAGAAATTGATATCTACACGCGATTTTCGACTTGATTACGTTGAAATGAGTTCAAATACGACTAATGCACCTGAAATTTGATCTGGGTGCTACATTTCAGCACGTGAGTTCACGTGGACGATTTGTAGAAATTAGGAAATTGGTCAATTCTAGTAAAGTAATTCCAAGTTAGAATAACGTTGTTTCGGAATGCGTGAGGTTTAGTTACGTTGGTTCCAACCGAAAGAAATGAACTGACGTCACCAAATCAGCAGGGGGTTTTGGAGAGCCTAGTTCTATGAGCCTGTTTTGTAAATTTTCAGTAGCAGTGTCAAGATTAGGTTCAAAATATATTAGTTCATCCCAATTATAATTATTAAAATCTTCAATTACCTTTTCATCATCAACATTTTTAATATTACGCCTAGTACCCAACGATGTATTGTTAGAAACATCTTCTTTATAGTTCTGAAATATGGCAAAAGTTGCATAGTGATCAGAGTCTGGATAAAAAAGGTTACCAGCAATACATTCGTATTCAAATAAGTTAGTAATAATTTGGTCAATTAAAGAGGTGGACCTCACTTGCAGCGAGTTTTTATGGTATTGTATCCTGGTGGGCTTTAAGATTAAAATTTCACAACAATTGCTAATTATGGTGTTCAGGAAAGTCAGAGAGTCATAATTAAAAGTACTTTTCATTAAGCATATATTAAAATCACCTCCAATAATTATATCGTTTTTTTGCAGAGATTTATGAGAAATGTCAGAGTTGAAACGATCAGTAAACATAATTTTGTCAGCCTCT
>WFMF01000790.1:0-45184 GCA_011033025.1 Beroe forskalii | reverse complement strand
ACCAGCAAGCATTTTATTATTTGGACTTGCATGTTCTTAGTCCATACTCTGTGCAACATAGTTAGCTTTTAAAAACATGGCCATATCAATTTGTTGCCTCCAATCATTTAAGTACTTTGCCCCTGTTTCAAACTACCAAGGTTATGATGGGCATCTCATCAAGACCTAAGGATAGAGATTAGAACTGATGGAATTAAGTTTTGTTGTCAATCTTATTATTTAGAAGTGTATCAGAGATGAATAAATTGTAATATGTGTAATGCAATATTTGGCAATGCAATATTTGACAATGCAATATTTTGCCAACTAACAAACTTAATCAGTACTCAATCCTCAAATAAACAGGTTGCTGCTTTGATGAAACAAGGTAGTTCTCAGAGACAAAGTCAATAACAATCTATAAAGAAGAATCTATAACATAAACACAGATTGTAAATATAATTTATTTTCATAATTTCAACAGCACATCATCGAAAATATTTTTTGCTGATGATTTTCCATCAGATTTTTTCAGAAACAAACCAAGACAAGAACAGCACAAAAATTGTATTATTTGATGATAACAAAAATTTTTCCAATTCATTCGTGTAATTTTTTTGATTTGCAAAAATATTCTGCAAAAATATTTAAATTTGAGCCCCGCGCATACCGATCACTGAATGCGCGGAAAACTTGGTCATGGTACCCGAAATGAGCCTCGTCGGCCATGGTTTGGCCGACGTGGCTCACTTTTAAAACAATTTGGACCTAAAAATTGATTTCAAAAAATTTTCCCCAAGTGAGCTATCCAGTTCTGACAAAAATTGGTCAATTTCTGGATGAATGCTAGGAAACTACTATTAACGTAGCGCGCGGCGCCATTTCCCTGATGTGCATTTTGACCGCAGAATCTGCGGTCAAAACGACTAACTATTGTTCAGAAATAGGGCCCTGGTTTTGGCGCTTGCCGCGCCGTACCGTGCGCGTATGTAGGGTCTGGTTAGGGCAAATGTTACCCTACCCACGCGCGCGGCGCAACGTTCTACATTTGGACGTCAGTCGTCACTTTGCGCTCGCGCTTTTTGATAGTCACCCAGTCAAAAGAAATAAACGGGCAACGTCCGTCGACGTCGAACTGGGAATATGAATCTGGTTAGAGCAAACCAGGGGCATTGGTGAAATTTAACAGTACGCCGCGCATGAATAAAACTAGGGATCTGGTTAAAACAATGTTAAAAGTCAGGAAAATATCCGAAATATATTATATTTGAAACAAACGGCGATATGTAGAATTTCTATTCATTATTAATGTCATCATTGTGATTGTAGGACAACTTAAATAAGGTCTTCTTTGTATACTCCAGTAGCTAGCCAAAGTTGAGTAGGCCTTTCGAGGTCGAGAGAATTTCTCATCGGAATTTGTTAGTTCAAATGATAACAGTCAACTTTGAGGGGTAGAAATTTTCAAATAGTGGCGAACAGGTGACCACGCCCACTTTTAAGTCATTTACTTGAGTGCGGCGTGTTCAAAAATTCATATCTCGGGCTAAGAAGGTCGTAGAGACTTATTTTGAGGGTCAAACGAATCGCAATGGCCATGTTTATATTAGACTTGTTAATAAACATATGCTCTAAAATGCTCCTGAACCGAGTTACAGGCCAAAAGCATTTTGAGCCAAAGCGATAGCTAAAAATCGACTATTTTATCATAACTTGGGCTAGGAAGGTCAGAGACTTCGTTCATAGCTCAAAAGAACCACCAATTGGCATGTTTATATACGACCTGTGAATAAACATATGCACTAAAATGCTCAGAAACCAAGTTATAGGCAAAAAACTGATTTTGGTCATTTTGCTGTGGAATTTTGGCAAAAATCAATGTAACATCCATGTTTTGGGGTCAGACCAAAATTTTAACCCTGAAAATGTTCTTTAAACATCTCGTTTGACAGAAAAGGTTTTGGGGTCTAGAATAGTCACAATGGCTATTTTGAACTATTTAGCAACTGGATTTGATGCCCATTTTTTTGACACGCATGTCAAAATTCATATCTCGGGCCAGGAAGGTCGTAGAGGCTTGTTTTGGGCTCAAACGAATGGCAATGGCCATGTTTATAATAGACTTGTCAATAAAATATGCTCTAAAATGCTCCTGAACCAGAGTTACAGGCCTTGAAAAGCATTTTGAGCCAATCGTGGCTCAAAAATCAATTTTTTGGCCTATAGCAGTTTCTGAGCATTTTAGGGCATATCATTTATTCACAGGTCGTATATAAACAATTGCGGTTCTTTTGAGCTATGAACGAAGTCACTGCGACCTTCCCAATAAGTTATGATAAAATAATCGATTTTTTAGCCATCGCCTTGGCTCAAAATGCTTTTCGGCCTGTAACTCAGTTCAGGAGCATTTTAAAACATATGTTTATTGACAAGTCTAATATAAACATGGCCATTGCGATTCGTTTGAGCCCAAAAACAAGTCTCTACGACCTTCCTGGCCCAAGATATGAATTTTTGGACATGTGCGTCAAAAAATGGGCATCAAATCCAGTTGCTAAATAGTTCAACATAGCCATTGTGACTATTCTAGACCCCTAAAAACCTTTTCTGTCAAACGAGATGTTTTAAAGAACATTTTCAGGGTTAAAATTTTGGTCTCGACCCCCAAAACATGGATGGTACATTGATTTTTTGCCAAAAATTCCACATAAAAATGACCAAAATCAGTTTTTGCCTATAACTTGGTTTCTGAGCATTTTAGGGCATATGTTTATTCACAGGTCGTATAAACATGCCAATTGCGGTTCTTTTGAGCTATGAACGAAGTCACTGCGACCTTCTAGCCCAAGTTATGATAAAATAGTCGATTTTAGCTATCGCTTTGGCTCAAAAATGCTTTTGGCCTGTAACTCGGTTCAGGAGCATTTTTAGAGCATATGTTTATTAGCAAGTCTAATATAAACATGGCCATTGCGATTCGTTTGACCCCAAAATAAGTCTCTACGACCTTCCTAGCCCGAGATATGAATTTTTGAACACGCGCGCAATTAAATGACGAAAAGTGGGCGTGGTCACCTGTTCGCCACTATTTGAAAATTTCTACCCCCCTCAAAGTTGATTGTTATCATTTGAACTAACAAATTCCAATGAGAAATTCTCTCGACCTTGAAAGGCCTACTCAACTTTGGCTAGCTACCTTCTTTGTAAAAGTCAAGCCACAATGCTTTCTACAATTCCTTTCAATACAATGATGAGCACATGTTATTACTATATTAGAATAGTGAAACCCAGTGTGGTAGTTGTTACACATATGTGTGATCATGTATTGTCAGACGTTGTTGTCTGACCCCTTTGCCTTTGGAAATGTCTGACAAATCATGTCGGCACCTCATAATGACATATCTTGAAGGTAGTAAAACTAAAAATGGCTGAGACAAAACCTTAGAAAGTTTCCAACTGTGGAAACTGTAACTAATTGTTATATATTTCGAGTGTTTGGACTACTACAAATGCAAAGAGGTTCAATCTTTATTTCGGGGTCTACTCCACATTTTACTGTACCTTTTTAAAGTGGGCAAAAAACACAAAATGTATCCATGTTGTGTTTGTAGTGGGGAGGTGACTGATTTGCAAGATGATACAGGTTATGGACTTCACTGTAGTGGGTGTGATGCTTACTTTCATAACTCATGTGGTTCAACAAAAATTTCAACCAAGTTGTATGAGGCACTGTGTGACTCCCCAAACTTTGTGAAAACATATTGTCCAAATTGTTTTGTGGCATTTTCTAGCATTGAGCTTAAGCTTAAAATTGTTGATCGTCGAGTATATGATCTGAACAAGAAGTTTGAAGAATTTGTTTCAGAGCATAAAAGTCAACCTACCCAACCTTCCCAGCTGTCATATGCATCTGTAGTCGGTGACAATAAATCAATTCAAATTCAGAAACAATTGGTTAAAGAGCTAGCATATCAAAATAACCCAGCTAAGGCTGCTGAGAAAAAGGAAGTTGATAAACGAACCCGTATTGTGCGAAAACCTAAAGGAACTAATATAAGAAACAGTCGAGATATCAGAACTGAATTCACTAAGGTATTCCCAAATGTTGTGATAAGGAACTGCAGAACTACAGCTGGGGGTTCTATTCGCATTGAACTTGATAAGGAGGCAGATATAAAGAAAATGGAGGAAGGATGGAAAGACTCTTTATTCGGTGGAAATGGAGGTTTGGTTGCAGCTAATGTCCAAAACAATGTGGGTATTGCACGACACATGTATATGGAAGAGTCAGAGGATGAAATATGTAGCAAGTTGAAAATAGCCTACCCCACCATTTCTCAATGTGATCCTTTCAAGCGCAATGGTCGTTTTACTGGTACAATGAAAATCACTTTCAAAGATGAGGCCTCCTAAATCAGGTCACAGGATAACCTAAAACTGGAAGGCCCGGAGCTTCTTAGTAGAAAAGTTCAAAAGCTCAACCAAAAGTGATCAAATGTAACAGGTGCCAAGTCTTTGGACATGTTTATAGGCTGTGTAGAAGTGCAAAGCCAAAATGTGGTAAATGCTCGGAGGATTCACACGAAACAAAAAAGACTGTACAAACACTGACTCTACGATTTGTACTGTCAATCAACATCCCACTCAACAGGAAACAAGAACTACAAGGTAATGAAAGAAAATTGGAAGATATTCAGCGAAGATTTAACTATGTCTGACTCCAATTTTGCTGATAATCAGAATATATTCAGATGACAAACTTCTGCTCAATCAACATTTGCGGTATGTCTAGTAGGAGCCAGTTTGCTCTTGACCACTACTGTGACCAGAAAGATCTTGATATTATAGCTGTACAAGAAACAGAAAGCACATCCTTAGAGAAGCTGAATCTCTCAAACATGGCTGTAATAGATGAAAACATGGCTGCAAATAAGGGGAGCTGCCTTGTATGTTCGAAGAAACTTACATGGGTGCCACTGCCAGAAATTGCACAACTGTAAAATTAACTAGATAGTGCATGGGCAATGGTTTCAGTCAAAAAGTACCAGAGTAATAGTTGGGTCCCATATATGTAAAATTGAATTTAATAATGCCATTCAAGACACCCTAAGAATGCTTACTTTTGCTCTTCAGAAATCTAAAGATTTAAAGGCCAAAAGGAGTCATACTTATGGAGACTTTTAATGCTAGAGAGTCATGTATGGGGTGACACTATTGAAAACAAATATGGAAAAAGACCTATTCCATAACCTTAAACTGGAAGATTTCTCAATAGTGCATAGTGAGCAACCAACCTTCATCGCCAAACGGTTCAAGTAACATTGACTTCATGATAGTCTCAAATAATCTTGTTGATCACTTAGAGGAACTACAAACAGATAACTCTGCCATTCTTTTCTCTGAATTGCACCTATCATGGGTCATGTTCCCATTCCACAACAAGCTCGATCTTAAACTTCCTAAACCCACAGCAGCTCTCGTAACAAAATATGATGTACAATCAGTGGACTGGATCAAATGGGGTGAGACAGTTGATCAAAAAGATCGTTGAGTGCAAAGTTTTGTGTGGATCTGTAGAGCAATGGGATATTATCAGCAATGCTTTTAAATGCAACCCTTCAACTACCTAAAGAAGACTTCAACAGTCATATTGGACTCATCAACTGACACTGGCTTCAATTCAGCTGAAAATGCTATGAAATCATACCAGAAAAGAAAACACCTCAGACACCAGAAAGACCCTGGAGGAAGCCAAAGACATGTTTGAAAATTTAAGAAAAAGAAGAATGCCAAAGTTTTATTTTGAAGAGAACTGTCTAAACACTGCAGACACAAAGTTCTGAAGCAATTTAAAAAGATGTTCCATCCAAAGAAACTCAACAAAGTTCGAATCATTAAGAAAGACAACACTACTGACTGACTTGGAAATTGAAGAGAACTTTTTCAACTTTACATTCTTCTGTGGTAAAGCACATCTTGAATGCCAAAGAAAGACTTGATCAAGTATTTTATGAATCAATAAATAAGTTGTACAATGAGCTTGATTATAAAGAGCAAGCTGATCAACCTCAAGTTCTACCAGAATCTCAGTCTGAACTGAACTGCCCCCATATCTCTGGAGAAATAACAGCCACTATAAAGTCATATAAATTGATGATAAAAGCTTAAAATGCTTAGACTTTCACCCAGCCATGTTAAAACACATAGACAAAACCACATTACATTGCTGTTTGTTTGTTGTTTAACAAGTGCCTAGACTCTGGAACATGGCTATGGGACACTGCAGATGTAATTTTCTCAAGAAAAATGGTAAAAAGTCCTATAGTCAGGCTGAAACCATACAGACCCACATATCAATTTCTATGCTCACATGAAGGATTCTGAAAAGATAAATCAACAATGGTGGAAAATCACCTCTATATGGGGAGGTAATTTGTGATGATATGAAGAAGGCTTCTAAAGGAAAGGAGAATACTATCCAGAGTATCTCAACAGACTAAATGCACAGATAAAAGATAGTAAAAGCCGAAAACGACAACTATATGTCTTTTTGTTGATTTTGAAAAGCTTTCTAACTCAGTGTGGAAAGAAAGGGATCATGACCAACTACAAATTAGGGTAAATGGAAAAATTTGGAACATCATCAGCAACTGCACAATAGAAAAGAATGAGCTACAAATTCAATGAATTTGAATGGAATAACCCGACCTGCACAATTTTGAGTCTCTCGGATCCTCTCCTCTCTGTTCTATTCAAAGATCTACATATAAATGACTTCCTTACGAATCTTTCTAACTGTAATCCAGGGGTTGATATGTTCAGTTTGCAGATGAAGTGGAACTATTCCTGATAATGGGTGTATCAACTGAGAGGAATGCTTGAAGTCACTTGACTCAGTTCTTGAATCATTGCATGCATGGAGTATGAAATGGGAGGATGGTAATCAACTATGACCCTGGTAAAACAGAACTTATCTGTTTTAGCACTGCAGAAAATTACTCAAGTCTGGTACCAGAAGGTCAACATTGGAAACTCAACTATCAAGTTCGTTGAAAAAATAAAAGTTCTTGGTATGGTGTTGACAAAGACTTAACATTTTAAGGATCATGGAAAGATGACATCAGAAATGTCTGTTTGGGTGGGTTTGACATATGTAAATACTCCAAACAGAAATTGGGGGCTTCAAACATGATCATCAGACTCATGGAAAACTCTAAGCCAAAGTTCAGTAATTCATTATGCAGGTTTCATCTGGATTAACAAAATAGCATTAAAGACATCGAGAGCCTCAGATACAAGATAATGAAGTTCGTTATTGGTGCAGTGTTTAATATCAAACACCAGTATTACGTGGGAGACAATTGTGGGGAAGTCCCCCAGTGGTAATTTCAAACAGAGTCAACTCTATCAAACACTTACTCAAATTGAACATTTTCAAAGATCCCAATGACTTATTGAGGATTCAGTTGAAAATCACTTGAAACAAACCAAGTATAGCCAAATGGTTAGCATGGTCAAAGATACCATAGCCTTCCTGAAATGGAAATTGGAAAATGCTGGTCTGAAACTTGCAGAGAATGATAAAACATCATTGAAAGCAATGATTTGTCTAAATTTTTGGAGCTATCATCAACAAGCTGCAGTTACACAAAAATCAGGTGGGAAATGTTTTACCGAATACATATGGCGGACCTATGTCTCTAACCAGTTCCAAGCTGAAGGTTACTCCTATTCACCACTTGTGAGTTGTGATGAACTCTGCTTACCCTTAGACTTACCAAGAAAGACTGAAACATTAATCATGAGTATTTTCTATCCCCATAATTTGATGAATGAATACCTCGCCAAGATTGACAGCTGCGCCTTCAACTCCCCACAGTGTACTTGCTCCACAGGTGATAAACAAGATGCCATGCATATCCTTACACACTGTAACAATATATCACTGACAAGTCGTCAATTGATGATCAATTCTATCTCCAAATTAGATGACATGGCCAAAACAGAAGACCATATCATGTTACTCAGTTGTAGAAGAGACAAAAAGTTCATGGAACATTGCATCACCATCATGACGGAGGCAGCCACCTTTTTAAGAACAGAGGTTACTCTCCCATCCCAAAATAATTTTGGTCAGGGACCTGTATGAAAGCTTTCTCGAACAGAACTTGAGGATGGTTGTGAGCTGGTGTAATTTAACCCAGACGAAGAAGTTGTTTAGTCACAGCATATTCAAAGGACTTATATTTGCTGAACTTTCATACACAGTATTTATTAACTTATTAACTATTTATTACTAATTTATTATTGTTCTATTATCACTTGAAGGGACAGTTTTTAAATTCTGAATGAGGAAGATCCAAACCACTCCATATGTTTTCCATTTGTAATCTTGGACTATGTAGTTCATTTTGAACACTAGTCAATGATGAGAATTCTATTTATTTGTTTTTACTCGACCAAGTGATGAAGCATAAACTTCTCTTGCATTAGCTTATAGGATTGTATTTTCGGCCATAATGATGGGTATATTTTTACTTTATTTGAATTATATTGGTTAGAGCTAGCATTTAGTTTCCATTTTGGTTTTCAGCACTGTACATTTTTGACAGTTTGCCTTTGGTCGAGGCTCCTAGATTTTATATATATATATATGTACCTTTTTGATTCACTTCCTCATCAAAAGGGTAGTTGAACAGTTTAAAGGGGCAGTAAAAATAGTTCTGAATCCAAGTTTATGAAGTTTCAATTCCAGGAAAAACTGTTTCATGTCTATCTCAAGTCCTGGGCAACAATAAATACAAAAGAATTTAAAATCACTGTTTTTTAGTTCAATTAGCACACATATCAGCCATCAGTTATGATTAATGACTCCTTAATCAAAACATATCCCTAGAATTAAAATTCAATGATTATGTTATAGCCCCTTTTATATTGTTAGTGTCATTGAGATCACCCACTCTTGCTTACTTGTTTTAGATTTATTGAATTGGATCATGAATAAATTCTAATTTTGTTTGACTCAGTTTTGACTGAAAAGTAGGAATAAATTTGCAGCATTATCACAGGTCAAAAGGAATCTCCACAAGTAAAGAACTCAGTTGTTGTTAAAGCACCATGATTCTATGTACTGTTTTGCCACTCATTCTGGCAATATATGTAGCTTGTCCTTACCTCTTCTATTACTTCAAGAGAGTTCGTGACATCTTTGTCTTCTGTTCTTTTTTGAACATACCACCTCCATGGTTCCATTCTTTAAAAGATCCAAAATATTTTGGTGTCCTTAATGCAGAGACAGTTTCAATTATGGCCAATGAAGGATCCATTAACATCTGGGTTGTTAAAGCTAAAGAACCATTTACTAAGAACTGTAAGCAAAATGTGATTCTATACTGCCATGGACAATCCTGCAATAGAGCGATGTCTCATAGGGTTGGTATGTACAACAAACTTTCTGACATGGGTTTCAATGTTGTTACTTTTGATTACCGTGGATTTGGTGATTCAAGTGGAAAAATTCCTACTGAGAAAAGTGTGATAGAGGATTCTGAAATTATGCTCCAATGGGTTGAAGAGACATTCCCTGATCATAGTATATTCATATGGGGACATTCTTTGGGTACTGGTGTCTCAGTAAAACTTGTTTCATCCCTAGAAAATAGTTCACAGAAAATATCTGGACTTGTTTTAGAATCCCCATTTCTCAACTTAGAAGAAGCTGGAAAACATTTTCCCTTTGCTAAAATATTTGATCTGTTGCCATTCACTGAAGGAGTGATAAGCAAAGCACTTGCAGGGATGTTTCCAACAGATGAATTGATTCTAGAGATAAAAGTTCCTATCCTGATTCTTCATGCTGAAAATGATGCCATTTTGCCTGTTAAAAATGCACTACAGTTGTTCAGAACTTGTGAGCAAAATAATATGAAAAATGTAGAGATGAAAGTTGTTGAAGATGGAAGTCACAAGTTTTTGTATAAGAATAAGAATGCAATGGAAGCTGCAGAGACTTTTCTCAAAACTTCATGAAAACATAAATTTCTGAATAGGTAGCAAACAAAACTATGTTGTATAAAGGTTTAATAAGCTTAGATAATTGAAGCTTAGATAATTCATTGATTGATTTGATATATTATTTCATATTGTATTTTGGTCAAGTGACTGCTGCAGTTTTGAATTTCTGGCAATATTAATGAAAACTGACTTGACTAATTAGAACCTTGTCAGAGAATTTCTCCATGGAAGATTATTATGAAATAGACAATCATTTGTGAAATAGACAATCATTTGTGTAGAGATTATGAGACATAATTGATTGTTATTATAAATATATAATAAATCAGATAGACTTATTTCTTATAAACTTCAGGAGTTTGAATATTTGATTCTATTTGTGCCTATCTATTAAGCTATTAAGGGATCGTTCACATATAATGTAATCAATTTTTGTCTGATTTTAACCCCCCTCCCCCTTGTAATCAAGTTTACAGTAGTTGTATTTGTTGCAATAACATGTAACATAATCATTCGGAACCCCCATCCCCCTAGGTGATTACATAATATGTGAACAGTCCCTAAACACCATTACTATGTTGAAAGATTTTGATGGGACTGGAGAACTGGATGTAATATACCTTAGGAGGTGTTTTTATAAAGGTTGTAATTTGGGGATTTTTCGGAAAAATCCCCATATTTTTACCCACCATGACAGTTCAAAATGACGTCATTATCATATGTTAACTAGAGTAATGACTTGAGAAAGATCCCCAAATTACAACCTACCAAATTGTAAACAGCAAAATTTTACTCCACATAAATACACCTCCTAAGTTATAAAATCTAACAGACTGATGGTTAATTAGTTTTAAGGACCAAGATGATTCAGGAAAATTACACAGATATCATTTTATAGGGATGAATTAGGAAATATGTCATACTTGCTAGTTTTCATAATATTGGATTGATATATGAATGAATAATGAACAAGGTACTTACTACTTAGGTATGTATATACTATGCAACAGTGCAATTTTATGCAAAAGGATTTGACTAAATTCTTTATATTCTTTAAATTATGCTACATTCTTTACATTAAATTATGCTTATTTGTTTACCTAGAATTTTAGTTGACACTTAGCACTTAGAGCTCATCATGAGTTTGAATATTATCTATGACCTGTTTTTGTATATACAGTGATAAATGGATAAATGTAATATCTTGAGGATTTATCAAACAATGAAATTGTGTTTTTATTGCCTGTTTCAAAAGACATATAATCTAATTTAAGGTCAAATATTTGGACAGAATATGAGATAGTCCATAGATATTTTGTTTGGAGTTTTCATGCTATGTGTGGATGATAGATGTGGTAATTTCAATTTTCATAGTTATCATTACTTTCTGCTTTTCTGTTGCCCAGGAAAGCAGATTAATATAGTGCTTTTGGTCTTCTTGTCTCTTACACAGTTACTATCAAATAGATGTTATATGTAATGGGTGCAATGTAGGCTAGAATCAACAAGTAACATGAGCAGAAACCCAGGCCTTTCTCCCAAAATGGGCATGGGCTCATCATTGAAGCACAAGTTCGAAGCAAGTCTTTTTTCTGGTAAGCCTCATAAGCATTTCTACTAACTTCAATATCGACTTCATCAGAACTTCTGCATATCATATCTTATCTTTAAGATGCAAAATAACAACAAAAAAACACAAGCAGCAATGATTTTTTATGACTGATTATCAACCAATTTTATAATTTTTTTAAAATTTGCGAGTTCTGCTAGACATTTTAGCAATTTGTTACAGTAGGTAGTAGGTACAGACATTTATTTAAACTTATAAAGGTTGCAAAATAGTTATCTTTCTTTGTGTCCAGGGAGACTAGAGATATCAGCACTAAGTCTACGGAACTTACCCAAGGAAATTGCCGATTATGATATTGCAGATATCATGATAATTGGTCAGTATTACACTCTTAGCATTCAAATCACACTAATAAACATAAATTTTTCCATATTCTCCCCTCACTTCCTTTTTTCCTCCTTAGCTACTCCAACTCCTATTCTCCCGCAGCTACTCTAACTCCCCCTATTCCTGTGTCGGCTGAAGACGATAAGCACATGCTATTTGAAAGCTACCAACAATCCAACCTCGTGTCAATTATAGTCTCAACAACCTCCACCACAGTCCCCTATTCCCTCTAAGCTGTTCTCACCCCCCCCTATTCTTCCCATATTCATTCTTCCCATATTCCCTCTCAGCTGTTCTGATCCCCCCTTTTCCCCCCATATTCCCGCTCACTCCGGGCCCTACTACCTCAGATGTTTCTCGTAACAAGTTTACGGAGATCCCCTCGGAGGTGCTCCGGTGTACGGAAGCAGAAGAGTTGAACTGCCACCACAACATGATCAGGAGTGTTCAGGACATATCCTCACTCCGGTTTCTCTGTAAACTCAACCTACGCAGGAACCAACTTACTGAATTAGTGGTTGGAATTATAATATGCATTTTTGGAATGTGTACTAGTATCTGTTCTAAATAGTGCATTCTCGTACTAAGGGCCCTATGTATATGTATATATGTATCGTATACACTATACTTTGTACGTATGTATACTTACTACTCACTGCTTCACTACTGAGTACTGATTAGAGAGTGCACTGTTGAGAGCTTGTTCTAATTACTTGAGAGAGCTCATTATCCTCACACTTAACTTACAACACACATACAACACACACCACTCAAAATACACACAACACACGCACAATATGAAGGCATTAGGCCCCTCCCCCTATGAAGGCCCTCCCCTTATGAAGGCCCTCTCCTTATGAGGGCCCCTATCCAAATGAAGGTATTGGAAATTCCTAATGAAAAACCCTTGATAAGTTGATAATTAGGTTTCATGTTCATATTTTGTTCACTTAAAGCCTAGTCTGTCATTCGTTCTTGATCCTGGATGTTGCTCATTTCTCCGTCATCCCAATTTTACGTACGTTTCTATGGTCCTTCCCTCAGGTTGCCAGGGCACTTGTGTAGTTTGCCTCTCGAGGAACTGTACGTTTCCAACAACAAGATACACACCCTGCCACCAGAAATAGGTGAGAACCATACCAAACGACCGGTTACCATTTCTCAATAGATCCGGTTACGGTTTCGTTTTCGGTTAGCTAACAACGCCGGTTCACCGGTATTTCGGTTTTGGTTCGGTTAACCGTCCGATTTCCCTAAACGGTTTATTGCGAAATCAAAATATCCGGTTACGGTTTCGGTTGGCTGAAAACGCCCGGTTAACCGGTATTTCGGTTTCGGTTCGGTTAACCGGTCGTTTCCTAGAGAGCCGGACTTCCTATGATCATCATAAGATGAATGTATTGAATTTTACCCAAAAATTGATGATAAATTGTTTCCTTTTTACCTTGAGTGTAATGTAGATGTCGCCAGTTCTGAGAAAAACTTCTAAAATTTACAGAACTATCAATTTTGAAATAATATGCAAAATAACTAGTTTTCAGATTCTCATAATATGGTAATAGGTTTTTTGGTGACTTACACTAGCGAATAAGATTTTTCGTGCCCTCTCTTATTGCAATTGTTAACTCTTCCCCTCGTAGGTAACTTGACGCGGCTGATAGACTTTGACTTGAGCTGCAACATGCTGAGCAGTATTCCCCCGGAGTTTGGGAAGTTGAAGAGTCTGAGGGACCTCAACGCTCGGAACAACTTCATCACCCACATTCCTTCCGGTGAGAAGGAGAGAAGGAGTGATGGGGTAGTTTCTTAATAATTCTAATCACATTCCTTCCGGTGAGAAGGAGTGATGGGGTAGTTTCTTAATAATTCTAATCACATTCCTTCCGGTGAGAAGGAGGGATGGGGTAGTTTCTTTGTAATTCTAATCTCATTCCATCCAGTAATAAGGAGGGATGGTGTAGTTTCTTAATAATTCTTATCACATTCCATCCGGTAAGAAGGAGTGATGGTGTAGTTTCTTTGTAATTCTAATCACATTCCATCCGGTGAGAAGGAGGGATGGTGTAGTTTCTTTGTACTTTTGTAATTCTAATCACATTCCATCCGGTGAGAAGGAGAGATCGTCCTTTAGTTTTTTGTAATTCTAATCACATTCCTTCCGGTAAGAAGGAGAGATGGGGTAGTTTCTTTGTAATTCTAATCACATTCCATCCGGTGAGAAGGAGGGATGGTGTAGTTTCTTTGTACTTTTGTAATTCTAATCACATTCCATCCGGTAGAAGGAGAGATATTCCGGTAAGAAGGAGAGATGGTGTAGTTTCTTTGTAATTCTAATCACATTCCATCCGGTGAGAAGGAGGGATGGTGTAGTTTCTTTGTACTTTTGTAATTCTAATCACATTCCATCCGGTGAGAAGGAGAGATGGGGTAGTTTCTTTGTAATTCTAATCACATTCCTTCCGGTGAGAAGGAGTGATGGGGTAGTTTCTTTGTAATTCTAACCACATTCCTTCCGGTGAGAAGGAGGGATGGGGTAGTTTCTTAATAATTCTAATCACATCCCATCCGGTCAGAAGGAGGGATGGGGTAGTTTCTTAATAATTCTAATCACATCCCATCCGGTCAGAAGGAGAGATGGGGTAGTTTCTTAATGATTCTTATCACATTCCTTCTTTCCTTCCGGTAAGAAGAGTGAGCTAGTTATAACAACTTTTCATGCTTTTGATACAATGTAAAGTATGATCCGTTACCTAGGTGCAGGAAGACAGTTTTGGTTTTTGTACATACAAGGCCCATCGGACCTTCTAGTTTCTTTATAATTCTAATCATTCCACCCACATTTTATCTGGTCCAATGTATGAATGTTTCTTCTTTGTAACATTTCCTAAATACAGAGGGTATAAATACAACTTATGTCGTAGTACTAATGGGTGTCTAAGTGCTTAACCATGGTGAACTCAGTGTAGATCCTTGCTGTACGGCATGTTAAACAAGGAAATGAAACTGAGGGGCTCTGTACAGGGCATTGCTATTGTGACTTATGTGATTATACAGATGAGATTTAGATTTGTAATCCTTTGTAATTCTTTGTTATCCTCGTAATATAAGTTCTAAAGATTTCAGACGATCAAAATTTGTGAATTGAGTAGCTTTTTCAGTGCTATTTTTAGTTTCCCCCAAAATTCAGAAATTGATGATTAAGTAGGACCCCCATTGAGTATAAATATTGGTGCTTACTTCTATAATCCTACTTTTTTTAAATTCCTTCTGATATTTTCGTCACAGTAAAATGTCTGCAGTTTTTAAATCCCACACTGCGAATAACAGCATTCTCCACGGCCTATTCTTAAACCACAGCAAAGAATTCGCCAATGGCTCCATCCCCATACCAACTGTTGAGGCTCATACCACAACCCCTTGGATTACTTGGTTTACTTGGAGTACCACAGACCCTTTCTACGTGGAGACTTTCAAAGCTGGCTACCTGCCAATAGCGCCACTAAGCCTGACCCTGTGCCTGATTATAGTCCTCCTGAACTGCTGTGTGGTATCGTCCTACCTGAAGAACCGAGGTAGACCCACCTTCCTACTCTTCCTTCTGATAGCCTTCTCCGACATCCTCACTGCAGTAGGTAACGGTGTCTTTATCGGGGGAGTCATGGTCTGGTCACGTGACCCGGACACCTACGACAGGTTGATGTGGTGCTGTCTCATGGTGCACCGGGTGCTGGGGCTGGGTGGCTACTCCGCCTCCATCCTCTTCAACACCTTGCTGGCTGTCATCCGCTCCATCTACATCTCCAACCCTTTCGACAGATTCAGGATGAGAGGTTTTGTCATCTTCGGGGTGCTCTATCTGGTGGTGGTCTTTGCTCTCATAGCCTATGATGTGTATGCCATTTACATAGCTGAAACGTTCAACAAATTCCTCGGTGGGTGGGCTCTTCTCTTCTCATTTACAGGAATGTTCATGTTCCCCGGCCAAACCCTAGCCTGGGCCATGTCCTCCTACACTGGACGGAAGGTGGACAGTGAAATAACCGAGTTCTGCCTCCTGGCCGTCCTCTACGCGATTCCCACACTAGTTGTGTTTATCAGCGCGGCAGTCCAAGTGGTGGTCAGGCAGAAGGAGCAAGATCAAGATGGCGGCCCCTCTGATAACCAAATCACGGACTGGGCCTCTGTCCACACCACAGTCCTCCTGGTCGCCTCAGTCTTCGTGCTGTGTAATAGTGCTGTTTCTGTCATGGTTGTGATCGTTAAGGTTATAGAACAGGACATCTACGCTGCACATCAGTACAGAAGCATGGACCGGTTTGCACGGCTCATGTTTGAGATTGAGGCTCCTGCTTCCATGGTCTTGCCCCTCCTTAACGCTGTCCTGAGTCCGCTGATCATTCTGCTGCGGAAGGAGGAATCACGACGGCTTTTCAACAGATTTGCCACTAAGGTCAGGGCAATGACCACCCGATCCTCATATGTGTTAATGCCATCTGAATAAGATCAGGAAGTTTATTTTAGAATTTCATGACGTATTAATTAAGAATTCCTTTTTTTATCTGTTTCAGTAGAAGAGTCACAATTAAGCGTGATCATCAGACATCAGTCCGTAGCAATTCTTCAAAAGTGTGACCAAAAAGGCTGGTCCAAATACTAAGAGTCAAGTATGGACTATGGTCCCAAGGCATGGGTACAGTTTATAACAGACAATTTTTGCTTAAGAGAAGACTCTTTGATATCAATTTTAAGTGGTGTGGACAAATATCTCTTGTGATTATAATGAGTACGCAAATATGTCATGATCAATCTTAGCAGCAAAAGATGTGCACAGTTTTAATTTTTTATACTGCCGTAACATGGCAATAGCTCCAATAAGTAAAAGCCAGCAGGTAACTTCAATAGCTTACAGTGTTGGACAATGTCCAATAACCCATGTCCAATGGACATGGGTATTAAACTTCAAAAAGAACAGAAGTTTATTGAAAGCAAAAGCGATCTTACGATTCAATTTTTTCTGAACTGGCAGCTAGCAATTCCTGATTCGACGAAAGCTAGATTCAGCTCGGCCCTCAAATTCATTTTAAATTTTAATCATTGAAATTATTCAATATTGTTTTAGATGCAAATTACTTATTTCTCTTTTACAGTGTTTTAATGTTTACAGTGTAGCAGACATGATTATATTCTAAAAAAAAATATGAAATCCTCACTTACCGTAAATATACGAGAATGGATACGAGATAACGAGAATGGTCCCATAGCCAACAAAAGTGAAGGCTACACTGTAGCTAGCCTCCTTCGCCTTGGTAAAGATACAAATTACAGGTAGCAAAAAGGATCACAAGGACACATTCCATCCATGAGAGCATGAGATTTAGGCAATGCTCCACAACTGAGGGACAATGACGGGGTTAAGGGGTCGTGGGGTTGAGCAGGGGTTGAGGGAGTCATTATTTCAGATTAAAAATACCAAAAATACTTAATCCCAGGCTCGGGAATAGGTGCCAAATAGTCAAATGACACACCGTGTTTCAGAGCTAACTGAGACCTCGCTGGTTCGTCTAGACCTGAGTTACAACAGGATCGCCATCATTCCGCCTTCCTATCGGTTCCTGAAGGAGCTCCGTCACATGGACATCACCAACAATCCTCTAGTGTGCCCGCCCGCCCAGGTTAGTTGAGATGACGTCATTATCATAGCTCAGGGCGCATTGGTCGTTTATTCGACCAAGTCCTTCAGTGAATGGTGGCATGGATGCCATAAAATATGGATGAAGGGTATAAACTCTCGAAGTCAAGACAAGTTAGGGATTTTAAATTCTCCCCCAAAATTTTGAAATTCTTTACTTTCCTAGGAACTTTTCGAAAATTACACTGATGTTAAACGTCAGCACGTTCAGACATGGTCATACAATTCCGGGCCATAAACACGTCCGAAGTCCTTTGTGGCCCACAAAGCCACCTTGGATCATTATTATTGATAATATAGCATAGTTTCTGACGACTCCCGTCCTATCCGGGGGCCCAAGAGCAAGGGAGCGCTCACCTCGGCCTGAAGCTCCCTCTCCTGGCTTCCTGGGCGCCGCCTGGGCCCTCGCTGGCCAATCCCCCATCTAGTACTCCAGTAGTAGACGATTTCTTAATTCTGAGAAAAAAGTTGACCTTCTCCCTCAGTACGCGGAGAGAGGGCGCGTGCACATCTTCAAACTCTTGGAGATACTGGTGTGGCAACAGGAGCAGAAGGAGCTCCTTGAGTACGAGAAGACATTCCGCAGGAAGAAGGAGGAAGAAAGAGCCAAACTCAACTACGCTAACCCCCGCAATGCTACCAATAGTAACAGTTTTATTAAACAGAAATGATTGCGCACGTAATTCATCTACAGTCTACACGTGCACTTTTCCTCTGCGCGCGTTGCCATGGGACGTGGCAGACAAAGAACACAAAATACGATGTAATAATAGAGATAGATATGTCTAGTAACTACCTGTACCTACCTCTAGTTTTATCAACGAGCTGCTGGTGTCTTGGGATGCCCAAGCTACGGCGTCCATGCTGGAAGACCCTTTCTTTAAGAAGGAACTGGAGAAGGACAAGACGTACCGCGAGAAATACGGGATTAAAGATGATTACATGAAGAGGAGTTTGCAGGTGCGTGTGTACAGATTACAGGTACAGTGTGTAAAGATTACAGGGACAGTGTATACAGTGTATATTGTATATAATTGTATGACTATAGGACAGCATTGAGATGCATTATAGGCACAATATGCATCAAAATGATGGCCTATAGTTAATATATTATAGGTTGAGCAGAATAAAAGTATGCATAAGCATGCATTATGCGCATGTGGGAACCTTATAATGACATATAATGTATAACGTATGTTGAGACTTGAGAGTTGAGTTGCACATATAAGTTTTATTCGTATACCTGATCGCAAGGGCGTTGTATTTGAGTATTTCTAGCATTGTACGAAGTGATTCATACAATTCAAGGTGAGATCAACTCATCAAGAAGTCAAGAGATAGGTGTTTAATCACCACTGTTATTGTGATTTGAAAAGAGAGGCTTCTATCCAACAATGGACAATATTGCAACCTTGTACTAAGCGGTTACCGTATACCGCAACTTACATGGTCGAGGAGACAGCCGAGACTTTGTAAGTTGGATAATGGACGAGGCGCGCCGAGTTTATTAATTCAGTCGAAACCGTATAACCAAACTAACACAGTCGCTGAAACAAGTTTGGTAGGGGTTAAATCTAGGAATGCAGTTAACTGTATAGTCCCTTCCCCCTGACAGGTTGCCCAAGGTCGCAGCATCAACACAATAAACCGTAACACGGGTAAGAGTATAGCCAAGCAACTGGCTGCTGAGTCTAGCGAGCCCTGCTCCCCCTCTGACATCGTGGTTTCCACTGAACCGGACTCAAGTACCCTGAGTAGGAAGACTGCAGCCAGACACTCCAGTGAGGGAAGGAAGAGTCGCAGATCAGGTGGGTCGTGATGTCATTATCAGGGGTTAGGATGGGGAGTTGGTGACGTCATTATCAGGGGTTAGAATGGGGAGTTGGTGACGTCATTATCAGGGGTTAGAATGGGGAGTTGGTGACGTCATTATCAGGGGTTAGAGAGGGTAGTTGGTGTCGTCATTATCAGGGGTTAGAATGGGGAGTTGGTGACGTCATTATCAGGGGTGATGTTGCATTTCAGGTGGGTTGTGATGTTATTATCAGGGATTTAGAGGTATATAATGCACAACAGATCACTGATATTTGAGATGATGACTTAAAGTAAATTTAAGGAGCTAAACTTATACAGTTATACATTCACAAGTGAAATCCCTTACTCAACAACCCTTTTCCTCCATAATATCATGTGTTTAGCTACAGTGCTGTATACTTTCAGTGGATCAGTGGTGCAAATCCCGGGGAGGATGGGGGATATATCCCCCCAAAAATTTAACCCAATTCCTTCCAAAAATTTCAATTTTCAGGTATATTGAGTGACGATCCCATCTTGTTGGGTCATCAAATCAACATTAAAGTATAATACTTTCCCATTTCCAGACAGTAAAGGCAAGTCTCCGAAACCAGAGAAACTGCCGTCCATCACGAAGCCCTCCAAGATAGAAAAGCAATAGATTCACCAACGCTAAAGAAGTCTGCCGCTGCTAAGGCATCTTCCGTAAGTATATTTGTGTGTTCCGTAAGTATTCGTGTTATTTCACTCATCTCTTTCTTTCCTTTTTCCACAATCTACCAGTTAGAAAGTTAGAAGGGCTATATAAACGGTTTTTACGCTACTCACCACTCATTTTGCTCATGGACAATTCACGTATTGAACTTAAATACGACGTTAAGAGGCTAAGGTGATCTGTGGACGAATGCGGAAGTATCATTTAAGATTGGCACATTTGTAACTATAGCAGTTGAAATGTCGTCATTATCAAAGCTCAGAGTGGCGGGTTTATGACGGCATACCGCCAGTGTTTTGCTGCAGATATTTTAAAGGAAATGTGCATGTTCTAGAAACAGTGAAGATCAGCCCATCCCATGTACACGGCACATTGGGCACTGTACAGCATACTATAATTGGTGGTAGTAATCTGACGAACATACACTACTGTATTGCGCGCAATCGAGAGGGTATTTATGCCATATACACAAATTACTGAATACCATTCATCAATTGTGTATGACAAACTAATAATACTGTTTCACAATTGTGTGCCCTGATTTAATGATACTGTTGACAGTTAGCTGTCATTTTGTGTAAGTGTTTTCCTACCGCTACACAAGTAGTATTCTTATTTCAGGAACCTGAAATTGTACATTTTAACTAGCCGTCATTCACGGCACGCGCGAAATATTTTGTTGAATTTTGTGATACATGTTGCGCGCAAAATGTAATTTAATTAATTAAATTAATTAATCAATTATAAATTATCGATTATCCTACCCTATTTATGCCTGTGCGCAGACTTTATTAGTTCGTCCATGTTATGAAAGGATTGTAAAATTACGGAGGCTGTGCGTTATAAGATCTGCAAAAGATCGCTAAAGGATCGCAACGAGATCGGAAAAAGATATGATTGTGATTGGCAACATTTAACTGACAATACGTTCGTTTCTCCAGAAAATCCGTGAAAATTTCGAAGTCCTAAGGTAATTATAACTTACGTAAATCACTCTTCCTCGACTGACACCACTCTCCCTCGGCTGATACCATTCTTCCTCGGCCGACAAAAATTTTCCTCGGCCGACAGCAATCATCTATTCTCCAACTAACATCACTCTTCCTCGATTGACACCACTAATTCTCAACTGACACCCTTCTTCCTCGGCTGACACCACTCTACCTCGGCTGACACCGTTTTTCCTCGTCTGACACCATTCTTTCTCGACTGACACCACTCTTCATCGGCTGACACCATTCTTCCTCGGCTGACACCACTCCTCAACTGCTGACACCATTCTTCCTCGACTGACACCACTCTTCCTCGGCTGACACCACTCCTCATCGGCTGACACCATTCCCCCTCACCTGACACCATTCTTTATCGGCTGACACCACTCTTCTATTCTCCGACTGTCATCACTCCTCCTTTGCTGACACCACTCTCCCTCGACTTACATCACTTTTACTCGACTGACACCACTCTTCCTTTGCTGACACCACTCTTATTTTCTCCGACTGAATAACTCTTCCTAGACTGACACCACTCCTCCTCTGCTGACACCACTCTTCCTCTACTGACACCACTCTCCTTCTCTTAAATCCAAAACCCACTTCCCAGGCTGACTTCAAGACTTTTGAAGTCATCATCTCTGCTATATGATGACGTTCAAGTTAGTTTGGCCATGTACAGCCCAGGAATAAACATTTCATTTGACTTAAATTCATTGGCCTTTAATTTTGGTTTAAATTGCATTTTCAAACCAGCCTTTTGGACGTATTTATTTGGTGGTAAAGACCGCTTGAAAAAGGCAGTATAGACGTCTTGGTATTGACCGACAACTTTGCTTTAAATTTCGATTTAATCGAGGACTAATTGATAGGGTAAATTTAGAAGTTAATAAGTTAATAAAAATAATACAAACTTTAATCTGAATTATTGGGAGAGTTGAGGCGGTATGCGTAGCAATGTGGGATTCTATGTAATGCGTGCCTATGATTGTAAAAGTCTTAAAACTGAGCCAATATTAAAGAAGGAATGCAAAACTACTTAGCAGTATTTAGTCAGGAAGTAGTTATGTGCGTTAAGCTGTTAAGGGAAATAAACGACTGTTACGCGTAACTCTCTTGGGAAAATGAAGAATTTTAGGAATTCTGTTCTCGACCGCCATTAACGTCTGCATTTAATGTGTTCTGCCGATAAATCCTCTACTGAGACATTTCCCTGAAGGACTGTTTTAGTGATAATACTAAACTGATATTAGTTCATGGTTTTGATTTTGGGTTCATCGCTTGTGCACGTGATGTTTCATATTTACCTCATGTTACGGGGTGATCATGGACTAAGTGGGCAACACGATGCCTGGGTGGGTGGGTAGGTGGGTGCTTGGGTCCATTTGGACTACGTGGGCTGGTATGAAAGATAAAAATCCTCCCCCGATCAGATGAAGAAGGAAGAAGAAGAGGTCTTGGCCCAGTTCGATGAAATGCTGTTCCTCGACAAATCTAAAGAAACCACCCTGGAGAGAAGTAAGTTTGACAGTATCCACGATAGTTTATCGATTGTGGATTTACAAAACCTTTAGTCAAACCTTTACTTGACCCTAGTGCCTGATTGTATTACTTGCAATATGCATTTATTAAGTTAGAGTCATTAGCGAGCTCCACCCTAAGAAATGCGTCCTTGAATATTCAGTTATATTAGAATTGGAAAAGGTGGACTACCAAGATTAGCTTTTATGAGTGAGGATTTCCCGAGACTCGAAAAGTTTCCGTGGAATTCCCTTTCTGTGTGTCTCTGTGTCTCGCTGTTCGCCAATCCCAAGTCCCCGTAGTGGAATGCGGCCGAGAACCAGGGCGTATCATACATCATTATCTGAGTTGTTGACATGCGCACCACTCATAGCTGGTATACACAATACGCGAGTACATTTTACCTAAATGCCATGGTAGATATGCTAGTTAGTGAGTCCTAAGTGAGTCCTAAGTGACAGGTTTCTCGCGTTGTTGTGGTAGTACTAGTAATGCAGTATTATCTGATATTAGATGATATTCGAACTTCTTGCTTTACGCTTTGGCAGTTGGCCCGTTTTAAATTTGTATTTTTACAAGCTGGTCTATTATACCGGGTGGCCCAAGAAGTGAACGACAATAAGGCTTTATAATGAATTTGGATGTGCATAGACAGATAGAGTTTGTTGAAGAAATTCTAGGATACCATAGGTATATTTGATAATTATTTTTGCAACAAAATTTTGAAGTGTCTAGCTCAATAATTTTGACTTATCAACGAAAAAGGGGTTTCTCGGCTATGAATCTGCCCTTGGATTCAAAACTTCAGCTCAACATCAGTGTCATTGTCGAAAAACTCTAGAATTGTCCGAATGATAGAGCTTTTAAGTAGCTATCCAATCTTCCGCTTCTAATCGGAATGTCACACTATCAGAATGGTCGATTGTTTGCCCTCGCGCTGTGTTAGGTTTGGTAGTAGTAAAAGGCACACTAAAAAGTCTAAGCATGGTGAGTATTGATAGTAAGTAAGTTTAAATTGTAAGTTTAAAAAAGCTTAGTATAATATATTCTTGAGATTAACGGACAATTTACTGCCTTGATTTCAGCGCTGTTCTGTTTAAGTTCCATGATTGAAAACATGCGTAATCAAGACACTCCTGACTTAGTCTTTTCAGGTAAACGGGCGGTGTCATTCTCCGAAGGAACGGAGGTCATTCCTCCAGCGCCCCAAACCTCGCCCCCGCAGGTAAATTAGTTCAATCCTCTGATTGATATTGGAATGCAGGTGTTGGCACATCGACAGATGGTGTGGTTAGTGAATGAAACCGCCGATTTTGACATGTCGTGGAAAAGATGAGATATAATGCCCTATTGCTTAATTGTTAACTTAAATTCCTGTAATTACAGTATTCCCCTCAGTCAGACGAGGAGGAGGAGAAGGAGGACGGTTTCAGCTTCACCATGCAGCGGGAGGAGGGCAAACAGGCCCAGCTTCTCTACCAACAAGAATACATAAAACTGTGAGTTCACTGCTACTCGGCGGCATCTGCATTCTGCTCTCAAAGTGGGGAGCAGATGATGTTTCACAACAATCTTCCTTTTTTATCCTTTTTTCTTCCTTTTATCCCTCTTTTTTTCTACCTTGTTTCTTCCTTTTTTTCTTCCTTCTTAATCTTTCTTTTTTCCCGTACTGTTATCTAACGCGCGAGTAGACATCGCACGCCGTGTTTCAGATGGTGGGGAAGTACCTCAACATCAGCGTCAAGGACCCGGACGACGGACTGAAGGACGGAGTAGTCCTTTGTCAGCTGCTCAACGAGATGAAACGCAACGCCGTCCGCAAGATCATGATGCCGCAGGTGCGTGTAATTGTATGAATATCATATTGTGCCAAATACCAGCTATTACTATTATAGTGGTGTTCGCGAGATGTAATCGATAATGATATGAGATTGAGAATCATTCTACAATAGAATTTGTCGCAGGGAGATGAGAAGCTGAGTACGATGAAAGCCACGGTGAATCTCAACGCTTTCCTCAGATTTACCCAAGTTCACATCGGGAAGGTAGGTCCATGACCCATTGACTCCAGTAATTGAGTATGACTTCTAAATCCAAAGTCTTACTGAGTTCACCAGGTTTGGCTTCTACCCTCCTAATACTACTGATACTATGACATATGCATATGTTGTATAATGTATTTAAAAGAAAATCATAAACAATAAAAATTTTCAGGATAACTGTTGCACACTAGCTGACATCCAGCAAGGTGAAATGGCTCCTCTGTTCGAAACACTGAAACGACTTGCTGAAAAGTTCCCTTACCAATCAGATGCTTGAAGGACGAGGATTGGTTATCTTATCTCATTGAATGGATTTTCTCGAATTGTGGAAGGCCCAATTTGATAGTTTTATCGGTAACGGTGGAATCATGAAGACAAACTCAAAGCTAGGAAGATTCGGAACTATAAGAATAGTAATTAAAATGTGGACGATGCTGTGATATTCAAATATTTCGATAGTGAGTCTTGGATTTGAAATAAATCAAAAATTAATTAAAATTCAATTACAATAATAATCTCCACTGTTAATCTTTTGTAATTATAATGCAGTATCTGATGTAAGGGTAAGTACATATATATGTATGTATATTTTACATTTGAAATTGAATCAATCAATTAATCTTTATAATGAATATTAATCACTTAGAGTCTTAAGCATTTACAATTACATCATTCACATTTACAATTTAAATATTCATTTTGGACGACAGGGCGACTTTTTACCCATATGTCAATGTGTCAGTGTGCACAATTGCACATGCATAGATCGATGAAGGGAATATTGATAAAAGACACGCAGTTTACATTGCAGTTGTACGCAATAAACTTTTCATAGAATTAGAAATTACATTTCTGTCAAAAGTATGGTATTTTTAAGTTTTACGGGTTTTTATCGATCAATCAGTCACGTGTGCCGTGTGGGTTACTTTTGAATTTGAAAACGTAACATTAACAAACTGGGATAGATAGCAGTATAGCACTTCAAGAAGTGGTTTTGTAATGGATTGTTCAGTGTGTCCCATATCTAATTCTATATCACATATCAGAGGCTCTGAGACCCCAGCGATTATCGTGACTTAACGTGACACGCTACTTATACTATGGCAGTGATAACGGGGTGGTACGGGTCAGACAACGTTTGAAAATTGAGAACTAAGCATAGCCGATAAGTTATAAGTTTAGTCTATGCTTAGTTTTCGATTTTCAAACGTTGTCTGATAGTGATACCCGTACCCACCCCGTTGTCACTGTCATTTTGTCAAATCTCATATGCCATATAGTCATGCAGCGTCTGAGTCTGACGAATAGGCGAATATCAATAATGCAAATGTTTTACAGGATCATATTGATAAAAACTTGGTATTTTATTTTTGAATTGAATTTAAAATTTTAATAAGACGTTTTTCAATTTTATATTTTCATATTGAATTTGATATTCTATTTCTTGCATGCCACATGCTATATGTCCCTCTTGTTCGCGCGCTTGCTAAACACGTATATCCCTGTGTGGCTCGCGCGGCGCGCTTCCCCAGCACAGGGGAAGCGCTTCCCCAGCACGTGTGTCCCGTAGGGAAGCGCGCGGCGCGTACACACACCTATGCCGATGCGGGCTTAGGAATTCGCGCGCGTGCCTTTTCTTCTCTGAACACGCACGCTTGCGCGCGAAAACAGGTCCTACAACTTAGTTAACTTTAAAGACGATTTGTAGCGGCCCTACCCAGCTACCCTCCACCGCGCCGCGCACACAACGTTTTCCGCAGGGACCCTCCAAACCTCCGAGTGTTCATGTTGCGCGCGCGCGCAGGGATGGGAGAAATCCATCAAAAAGACAATCTATTTCTTAATCAGATAATAATGAGGCCGCGGGAAGTTGCTAAACACGTCGTATATATCCCTGTTTAATTTGCGTTGCGCGGCGCGCTTCCTCAGAATTGAAGTTAATCGCGCGGCGCTTACACACACCTATGCTCGACGGACGTTGCCCGTCCATTTCTTCTGACATATGGGCGCGGCGCAAAGTGACGTCCAAATGTTTGATTACCAGGCGTTTCCTGGCCCCCTAGCGGCCTCGCGCGCGCGTCCCGACTCGCAGATGAAAAAATATGGGGCAGACAACGTCTGACAACTTTTGTGTTCCAAGTTGAGGGATATAATCATTTTTTTGAGTTATTTTAAATTTTATTATATTTTTTTGATTACAGTGCTGAAAAATGTTATAATTGAATTGAAAAGAAATTTTCTTTGTTTATTCTGTCCTTTTTTCTGTCTAGTATCTAGCAAAAGCTTCAGTGCTATGTACATAATATGCTCAGTGTATTAGGTTCTTTTAATGCATGTGTACAGATCGCTCAAAATGGGCCCTCAATAACTTAAGATATTAACAATTGCATGCTCATGCAATTGTAAGTATCTAAAGTTATCAAGGAATATGTTTTGAGTGATCTACACATATTTTTTTCTATGTGTCAGCATTGCGACATCTAAAATATATGTTTCATAAAGTTTGAAGTGATTGATCATTGATGCAGTGAAACACAAATCTCAAAAAAGGTAATCAAACCCACACACTATGAATACCACTAATTGACTGACAGTTTCGAAATTAAATAATTTCATGAAGTAACATCAAAACTCAGGAAGAAGGACATTGATTAAGTTTCTACCAAATGATCTCCTTATATTGTAATTTGAGGATTTTTGTGTTTCACCGAAATGATCAATCACTGTAAACTTATATTAAGTGGTTAAATGTCGAAGTGGTGACCATATACCACAACTTACATCTTTGAGGCGACTGCTGAGACTGTGTTAGTTGGATAATGGATGAGGTGTGCTGAGTTCATGATCAAAGGTATACTGTCACAGCTGAGGTGGTTTCATCATTCTGTGTCAATCAAATGGATTGATCAAATGAAAAATGCGCACAATACACTTTCATGAAGACACCTGTGCCAAAAAGCAAGGGCATGCGATTGTGTGCCATTTTCATTTGATCAGTTCATTCGATCGACGCGTAACGATGCAGGTGCTTGAGATCATGGAACAGGATTATACCTCAACTGGAAATAGCTGAGACCTTATTTTCTCTGACCAAACAACAGTATTTCTTCCCACTCAGGTCAAATGACCTTTGTCCAGATTCAATGCTTAAGAAGATTTTTGAGTTTTCCTTGATAAAATCAATTTTCATTTATCTTCTTTGTAGAACAAATTCAGTTATATTTGTAGTCAAGCCACAGAACTCTCCAACAACTCCAACAGTACTCCGTAGCTTTGACGGGATCCATGAAAGAAATGCCTTCATCAAGGAGCTAGGCAGATCCAATTTCATTTTGTACTGTTATTCAGTGGGGACTGTATAACCAAACTTACATGGTCCCTAAAATATGCTTGGGCTGGATATAATGCAATATTGTTATATCATAATTTTCTTCTGCTAATTCTATTTGCACCTGTCTGCATTAATAAAACCAATAATTTAACTTATTTGAATTAAAAAGAAATCATTCTTCAAGACATCAATCTGCAAAACTTTTCTCCAACTCCGTACTTGAACACCAACATGATTCCTTTAGGTAATGCAATGTGGATAGCAGTAGGATCTTAATGAGTCACACCAAGATGAGTGGTGTGCAGGCATCTTCAGTCCAATACCTACCTCAGCTTTCGGGGTGTTTAAATTGCGAGAGCTTTTTATGAGGTAGGCCCCCCAGCAGTCACCCCCTGGTACCAGGGTATAGCACCGTCAAGTGCAGTGACCACCTGCCTGATTGAAACTGAAACTTGCTCTTTGGTCTTTGTTTGTACTCCAAGCATCAAGAAATTAAGCAAAACACTTAGTGAAGAGAAGTAGAGGACCGGTGGATGGATCCGGGTCATTTGTGTCCTTTTAACTTCTTTTTTAACTTCTTATTAACTTCTTTAACTTCTTATTAACTTCTTTAACTTCTTATTAATTTTACTTTTATTCAATTTCTGACTGAGCATATTATTTTAATTAACTGATGTCTCATATTTCACTGAAGATAGCAGTATGAACACCCTGATTCTAATTGATTAAAATGAAGAAACTGAAACGCCATCTGTCTTTTTCACTGAGGCAAAGAGAGCAGGATGATGCACTTGTACAAAAAGATAAGATCACTCCAATTTTCACGAAAAAGGTTCATGGGAAACATGGTAAGCAACTTCTATGAAACTCCTTACCTACAAGAATCCTGCCATATTCGATAAACTTAGCTTATTCAGAGTAATAATTTGTAAATTGTGATGTAATTGACCTGCTTACATCCCCAACCTTACCCCCCACACACTACATCCCCTGACATTACACTTTATGCCTCATCTTTTAGGATGTCTGCAATGAGAGGGAGGGGGAGTCTGTCAATGTGGACGTTTGCAGACATGGGGGGGTTGATTGGCAAAATATGGACATCCACATTTTATGGTAATTTTGGTCGATTTAGTGGTTATTTCACTTGAAAATCCTGAAATTTCGGGCCCAGAAAAATGCAGACATCCTGGGGGGAGGGAGGGGTCTTAAAAGGCCGAAATTTTGCAGACATCCTTCATGGATGGCCCCTTAGTTGTCCGCCAGGCATTATATGATGTCAAGTAGTTTTCCAAAAACAGACAAAAAGGCAACATGGAAATGCCTTTTTGTCCAATTTGTCCCTTTACATTACTCTTATGTTCCATGACCTGTTGTACTCCACACTTAATTACATGGTACTAATTTGCAAATCCATGATATAATATGATGGTCAAATCTTTCAGATTTTGGTGATCAACTTCTGATACAAGAAAATGACAACTTCTTCTATGCTGTGACTAAAGAAAACAAAAATGCCAAAAACTTTGACAACCATAAGTTTTCATTATCTCCGAGTTTTGCTCCATTCATCAAAAGATCTTCGTCAAACTCAAGACTCATCTCTCCAAAACCTAACAAGAACGCTCCAAAGCCATCCAGGTAATATGAATTAATAATATTGTAGACACATGAATTTTGCATGTGTCCTCAGAATTTAAATTACTTATAGTTTATACACTACTGATACCATTCATCATTGTTGTGTATTCACAGGTCAAATTCTAAGAAAAGTTCTGAAAGTGAAGCAAGTGCTGAGAAATCAGATTATACAAATTTGGCTTTCAAAGAGGAGGGATCTAAGAACAGATCCTGTTCAGAGAATGGGGCTAATTCCCTAAAGTCGGTGAGTCAAACTTTTTAATGCTATCATGTAACAAAACTATGTAACAATTGATAGTCCAATAAATTCAGTCCATATATTATGGGTAGGTAGGTAGGTAGGTAGGTAGGTAGGTAGGTAGATAGGTAGATAGGTAGGTAGGAAGGTAGAGTGTGCTTCCTTGGAAGTGCTATGCCATACAACAAGGCCCCTCATAAAAGACGTCTGATGGGCAACAGTTGTGGTTTGGCTGGGATAGACATTGGATGTATTATTTAACTGTAGCACAGTGTACACTACCTTTACATTATGTTTATGTTAGAAATGACTAATACCACAAATCTCATACACTTAGATCAGGATATTAGGTTACTCAACACAATATTTTGATGCTCACAGCATATGATATCATACCTATGATGTGGTGGTATAATGCCAAGTTATATTGGACTTGTTATGATAAACATTTGGATCACATTATCAATGATCATTCATTGAGTGGTTTTTAATCAGGAATAATGGCACTGATTTCTCATTTGACAGATAAGATTCTGCTTAGATATTATTATCTAATTTATCTAATAAGTAATATTCATATCCAAATATGACTCATTATATATGATAACATTTATATTCAACAAAGTAAAACGCATGGTTTGAGTCCCATGTTCCTTTATTAAGATTACCAAATCCCGTGATTTTATTGATTCTGATTTTATTGATTCTTCAGAGTATAAAGCAGCCACAAGGTCAGGGATGCCCCCTCAAAAAGTCCAGCTCTGTCAAGTTCCCTGACGCTTCCAGACACCGAGTTACTACGTTACAACGCAGTCTATCCGTGGGGGCAGCAGCAAGGAAAAACGGACATGGCTACAACTTCGATAGGTCCCTCAGCACTGAGTCTGAGGTTAGTCAGCACTCAGCTCTACACTGAAGTGATTCAGGAGTTTCTTAGATGATGCATTTTTTATTTGATTGCCAAATTATATGCCATACAAAACCACTACAGTCTGATTCTCAAATATTTCTCCCAGACCTATGAAGACGGTTTTGGTCGGATTGAGTCGTACACCCGCCTGGAGAAGCTCGGAGAAGGCACCTATGCTAACGTTTACAAGGGTCGGAGTAATATAACAGGGATGTTGGTTGCTCTCAAGGAGACAAGTCTAGAGCATGAGGAGGGAGTGCCTTGCACTGCCATACGTGAAGGTGAGGGGTTAAATTAGAGAAGGTGAGGGGTTGTGCTAGGGAAGGTGAGGGGTTGTGAAGGTGAGGGCTCAAACTAGGGAAGGTGAGGGGTTGTGGAGGTGAGGGGTCGTGGAGGTGAGGGGTTAAATTAGTCAAAATATGTGGAGGTGTGCGGTTGAATTAGTGAAGGTGGGGGTTACATTAGTAAAGGCGGGGGATTGAATCGTAAGAGGTGAGGGGTTCAATTAGTTGAGGTGATGGCCTGAGGGGTAATATTAGTGAAAGTGAGGGGCTGCATTAGCGAAGGGAGGGGTTTAACTATTTTGTATATGATTCATTTCCTTTGCCTAAATTCATTTTCAGATTTCTAAAACATAATATTCAGTTTCGTTACTGAAGGGATTGAAACACGCCAACATAGTGACTCTACACGATATTGTAACTCTTCCCAAGTCTATTACTCTCATCTTTGAATATGTGGTGAGTGGAATTTGAATATTCACATTTCCAAGTTTATTTTTCAAAGTGTTACTTTGATTTTAACAGCTGTAACAGCCAATGACAGGATTCGAAGGAGGCTGGTTTCTTATGGCCGCTTATGAGAAAAATATTGAAGAGAAAGCTTTGAAAAATTTTGCAGAAAAATGTTGCTTTTGAGTGAGTTTTCAAGAAATGTTGCCAAAAATATCGAGGATTAAGTAATCAACCACCAAAACCCTCTCCCCTCCCTGTAATCAAACGTAATCAAACGTAATCAAACGTAATCAAACGTAATCAAACGTAATCAAAAATTATCATTTGAAAACGTAATCATTTGAAAACACCCCCTCCCCTACGTAATATGTGAACGATCCTGTATAGTGCAAAGAAACCATAGCTCAGTTTGTTAATTAAAACACCAGCCTCAATGAGTTTTATTCTGAACTTAATTTAATAAATTAATGAGTCGATCTGTAATAATTTCAGGACAGGGATCTGAAGCAGTATATGGACGCGTGTCATGGAACGATCTGCATGCACAATATCAAGGTAGTGTTCACAAATCATCATAGATTTGAGCTGCATACGTGCAATTAACTGCGCACAAATGAAAAATTGCAGTTGGAGTGACCCAATCAAATCCATTTGTTACCAATTTTGGTCGTATGAAAGTATACCATTGACCCCCTACTGACCCCTTGCTGACCCCCTACTGTTCCCTTGTTGAACCCCTGGTGACCCCCTGGTGGACCCCCTGGTGGACCCCTACTGATCCCATTCTCCAGTAAGGATTAATCGAAAAATTGCACGCAGGTCCTAAAAGCGTTGATACACAAACAGACGCACGAATACTTTAAAATTATTAATATAGACTTATAGATATTCACTGTGGAATGCACACATTGCTCGCTGACGCAAGTGGACTCAACTCCAGAGTTTACATACAGTACTTTAGAGGCGCAAGACGAACTCGCGGAAAATATAATTCCTGCAAGAGCAGGCAATTATAAAAGATTTAAATGTCGACAGTGCAGCTGGAGACATTTAAATGATGATTAAGAGTGTGAGGCGAAGCGAAGCTGAGTCGAGTGCTCTAAATCATATTTCTGCGCTGAGTTTGAGCCTCTAAAGAACTATTGTAGTCGAACCGTGTACACAAGACACACCCTGTACACAACAAGCACACATTACCTTATACATGGCAATAAGCAAAAGGTTTTTCGCACCTAACCAAAAAGAGCATAACTCCGCC
This sequence comes from Beroe forskalii, assembly GCA_011033025.1. NCBI lineage: Eukaryota > Metazoa > Ctenophora > Nuda > Beroida > Beroidae > Beroe > Beroe forskalii. Next base: position 12,369 of record WFMF01000790.1, on the reverse strand, counting down.
GCTTTTTGAGCAAACTTTCAAATTTTTAGGCTATTACGGGCAGCATTCAGAAGCGGAAATATGATCGAAATCAATTTTTCGTGCATTTATTTGAGCTAGACACTTCAAATTTTCGGTGCACAACTGTATGACCTAGTTCTAAATTATCATCCCAAAAATTTATCCAAAAACTGCAATGGAAAGCTAATCCTGTCTGTATTTTCAGCTGTTCGTCTACCAGTTGCTCCGTGGTCTGGGATACTGTCACAGCAGAAAGGTTCTACACAGGTCAGTTGGTTACTAATATGAGGATTAAGAAGTCCTGCTTTTTTATCCCCAGATTTATAATTATTATTAACTATTCAGAGATTGTTTTAATTTCATCTGTACTCAAAAGAAACAACATTTAAGATGTCTGTACCTTCGAATTGTGCAATCTTGTGTGGATCATAAAAGCTCAGTTATTTATATATTATATTGATTTTTATTAGCCGGGCCGCAGAGCCATCTTCACATTCGTATCTACTTCTTCTTTATAATGTATTTCGGTAAATGGCATGGCTAATTGGTTGCCAAGACGTTGCCATGGTCTACGGGCTCCCCTATTGGATTCCTTGCGAGCTAAGGGCCGTGACGTTCCTTGATATGCTCGAGTAGTGGTATAAAGTGTATAGATTTCATATGTTATGTAGTATCCATTATGTTATGCTGCTCACGTCAGCAAAATATCATAGAATATTACATGGGAGCTTCACTTCAAACTACAAAATATTACATGGGAGCTTCACATCAAACGCCAGAAAAGCGGAAAAATATCGTATTTACATGTGAACACATTTTCATGTTGTAGTTAATTGTTGAAGGCCTCAGATATATAGTATTCAGTGTTCAACAATTGCTGAGCGTACAGTTAATAATACTATAGTGTGTCCCGTTTAAGTTCGTAAATTTGAAATACACTCTGTATCTACTAAAATAGAGATAAAACCCTAAATGGTTCTGTAGATTGGAGAAAATAGATGAACATTTAGGCATATCTTAGTCTGATTTGGTTTTCAGAAGTTTGAGTCCATATTTCTTCACGTTGACTGGAAGAGTGAAAAATACATGTTATTGAAACGTACATTTGAGGTCATCACTTTGAATTATTCAATGGTCATCCAGGAAGCAACCTGGATACCACACCAAAATTTTACCTACCCTTGGTACTCTCCAGTGTATCAACGAAAAATTCTGTGACCATGGAACTGCTCATGACAGCGGAAACGACGGGAAATCATCGATCAAAGAAGCTGAGGTGGAAAGCGTGCAAACCTCATTTCAAATAACCCTGCTCCCGTAATTTCAAAAAACATCAACCAAACATCATTTATTGAAGCTGAAAATTTCCACTATTGTTCGTCAGAGAATTCTGATGGAAGCCCATGAGCCAAAAGTTCAAATCTGATTGATAGAGAAGCAGAGGAAGGCCTAGTTCGCAGCCTATAGGGGCGTGCTTAGAGAAAAGCGCATATTACCCTTGGTTTGTTTCCGGACAAATCATGGTTCTACAGTCATAGGATATCCCAGAATTGGCATCAATATTTTCGGACGTTTAACAGGGACACTGTTCAGCGTCTTGGAAGTCAGCTTACACCAATTTAAGACATGGTTTGAGGCGCTTTTAGCCCCAAAATCTTCATTTTCCTTAATCAATCCACGAAAATGGCTCCCACAACAAGGTAAATGGGCATATTCACTATGATTTTCTGTCGTGGTTTTTGCGTCAGGTGATGTAGAAACACATGCTGAAGTCGTCATGGTTCATGCAAGTTAGTAGAACACCTCAAATGGCACTCAAATATCGAGCCATTATTGGCATGCATTCGCCAAGGAGAGCAGCAAGGAAACATATCTTCGTGTCATGGCCTCCCTACTGCCAAGATTTGACTCCCTTTGATTTCTGGCTATGGCTGACACTCAAAAGAAACATTTTCAATAGAAATCAATAGCTGTTTACCTCTATGACTTTCCTGGAACGATCTAAAATGAAGGGATTCAAGAAACTGCAAAGGGGTAATTTTGCTCTTTTGACGTCTTAAGTTGAGAGGTGATGGACAATTTGTGTCAATAACAACAGTTATAGAAGTTGATTTACCATAAATGTTCATCATTTTGCTCTGAATTGACGTGAGTCATTTGTCCATAAGTCAATTTCTCAGAATGAAAATGTTTACTTGAAATTTACGAACTTAAACGGGACATAGTATATAATAATGCTGGGTTGTGTATTGTAATGGCAAGTATTGAATAAACGCTAAGAATTAATCACAGGCCAGGTTGAATGTTGATTTTGATCAATAATCTCATAAAATGAGCTCACCGACAAGACTTAGGTATGTAGATTAACCAAAACTCAAAAATGTTTCCAAAAATAACATCGCCAAATATTTTGAATATTTTAAAGTTATTCAAGGTGTTAACTGCTATAGATGCCGACTGCTCAATTTTTATTTGGTATAAAATCTTTTTTCAAATAAAAATGTCATATCCAGCGGTAAAATTGTTGCTTGGCGTATTGCCGAGTTTCTTGGGCAACACAAGAAACCACAGATCATTTCGTCATCCTTTAGTTTATGGCATCAATTCCTCATTTTAGTACCTTAGTACCAGAAATATAGGCGACTAATAATTAAGGCGCAAGATATTAAGGCGACAAGATATTAACACTTAAAGTGTTTGGCTTTTAAACTTACGTAAAGTGTTTGGTGGGTAAATTTTGCCCAATCTTTAAGTTCGTATATCAGAAAGATAAATCGTGATAGAGGTTAATAAACAGGAAAAAATATAGAACAAGGTATCTAACATTATGTTACAACCGAATTTGGTGGCATATTGGAGTATGGAGCTACAATATTTCATTTTGAGTCTCTGTTGGTCACTTTCATGGGTGATACTGTATTGGGCAAAAACTGCCCATTGGGCAATAATCGCCCAAATCATTTTTTACCAAATTTAGATTTTGTATTTCAAACATTTTATTACTCAAATTGCAACTTGAAAGCATGCTGATATAAGTTAGAAATTGTTCTTTAAACTCACAGCAAAATTTTTGGATAAAAATTGGGATGAATGATAGAGATATTCTCGATGAAGGTTTGGTTGTATTTTACCCAAGGAATTTGGACATTTTTTGCCCAAATAATTGGGCGATTTTTATCAATTTCATTGCTTGGGTATAATTTGCCCAAATCACTTCAAAGGTGTATTTCCATAGATAAGATTGCAACGATGTTTCTCGATTTTTTAAATCATTATGGACTTATGAGAAGAAAAGTGAAATTTCTTTGAAAAAATATATCACACACTTTTGATGGATGTTCTAATAAAGTGAAAAAATCTTCATGTTCATGATCATCGATGGTTGATTATTGAATTCAACGCAAGAACTCCTTCAGATGATCCACACCCCATAAATCTCATGCATATTATCGATTTCACTTCCTTGACTAAAAAAATCTGCTGGCTGAGCATCGAACTTCTTAGTAGCTCCAAGGATTCAGTTTATGCTAATTTCTATGTTAGGTATACAAATTTAAAGACCGCCACATTTTACATGCCTTCAAAGGCAATGTTTTTATGAATTTCAGTAACCCTTGCTTCTTGAACTGTCTTGATAAGAGTTGAACAATTAATTGAGAACTCATATCAAACGCTAGAAAAAGTGACAAATGCCATAAAATTGTTTAAAAATGCAACAGGTTAAATCCATTGAATTTGTGACGTTTTCCATGTCATTTCCCAACTTTTTGACATTACTGGCCAATTATTTGAGACATATTCTGCGGTATTAGGGGAAATGGGCATAATGCGCCCAATCAATTGGGCAAATTCACCCAAGGATTGGACACGATTCGCCCAAGAGGTGGTCAGTTTGCCCAAGAATTGGGTGAAATTTGCCCAAAAGTTTTTGGAGTGGACACTTTTCACCCACTACAGTTGGGCAAATCTTGCCCACAGAATTATTTGCCCAATTGGGCAGCATTTACTAACCCAAATTCAGCAAATTTGGTAGGCAAATTTGCCCAAAAAGTGGTGTTTTCATATTCTGAAATCTAAACACTCTCAGAGATTGCCAATTGAGCTACCTTCAAATGGGCCATATTTAGGAAGCTACTGAGAAATTGATGCCGCCAACTATTTGCATTTTTGTGTAAAATTTATTTAATTTCGAGTTTGGGCAGAATATGCCCACCAAACACTTTAAGTGTTAAGGCGATTTTTTCCTGGAGTTTCAATTGAAGTTTTTTTTCCCGAAAATAAACGATTTTTTCAATTAAAATGGCTATGAAATGAATATAAAATTGAACGAAAATGCAAAAAAAGTCTTGTCGAGTGGGCCTTCAAAATACAGTACATCATATCCTGAGCTTTTCAAGCGGATCAATGAACATTTTAGAGTCAATACCGACATCCTTACATCGTGCCACATCGTCAGTGATACCAAAAGTTGCACTGATAACTGGCTATTAAGTTATTTAATATGTTGCTAAATTGAAAAAGTCGATTGGGGAGGAAAAACTAACTGAAAATAAAGTCTTTAAAAAATTAAGACTACCAGATATTTAGACGATCAGATATTAAGGCGACAAGAAATCAAGGCGATTTTTCCAAAATCACCTTAATTTCTTGTCGCCTATATTTCTGGTACTAAGGTATAATTAATACTGTGCGTATATGATATTGAATATTGTACTTCCCAATCAAATATGTCTGGGCGACGTATAATGATATATGGATCATATGGGTATATGCTTTACCCCGGGCGTGGTCGCATCTTGGGTGGAGTCGCCTCCAGGCTGGAAGTTCTGAATAACTCTTCTTACATGCTCAAGTTAGGTGTACGGTAAGTTCTTTAAATCATAACGTATGCATCTAATTATCAAATGACGATCTCAATACTTCAATAGTAGGTGTGAATAACAGCATAGATTCAAAAAGATATATCACGCCCGCAAAATTGAGTTTTCAAAGAGGTGCCTATATGACACTCGATTTAATCGAGACTTTTGATTACCAAAAATGGTAATTTTAAATTACAAAAAGGTACCTATATTTACCCTTCTTTTGGCCCTGAAATTCTGCCCCGCATCGGGATTCAGGTTTTCCAAGATTTGGCAGCTTTGTTTCCGCAGGGGTTATCGCCTTGGCCAGGGCGAGAATAACACATGCATCGCGTGCGTTATTTGCGAATAATGCACGAGCGGAGCGAGTGTATTATTTGACCTTAACGCCGTAGCGATTAGCCGATAGCGAGTGAGTCGTTTATCATGGAACATGTTATTTCAATGGGTTGTGCAATTGTTGTGTGCACACGCAGTCTACCCCGTGTAGATAACACTCTGTACGCATAGCCAGTTAAACGGCATCGACACACCATTCCCAGCTATGATAATGACGTCATTGCAACCAACTGCTGGTTTGCAGAGCATTCAATACGTTTCTTAGAGTGATTTTCATCCAATTAGCATTGTTCATTCTTCATATGACATCGCCATAAGTGCTTTTAAATGGAGCTGGTATGGCAGAAGTAGTGCGTTCAAAGTGACGACATTATCAGGGGTTTAAGTGTAGAATTGGTGACGGAAAACATTACGTTATTAGTTCAGTGCAATGTCAAGGGGGGCAATGGCAGTAATTTAATTAAGTTCTTTGAATAATATATGCACAGAGAAAGAGACGCATATTTCAGCAGTGCTCAAGTTAGACCGCACAATTATACATTACTGCATTGTGCGTATGACGTAAGGACCCGTCTAAACATACGTCTTAATTACACGTCTTACATGTTATTGTTCTGTCTCCCTCCTGAATACACACACATTTCTATAATTTCAATGTTTGAGATGAAGAATAATATGATGATTGAAGTAAATTATAATTTTCATCTGATTGCGAAGTACAAGGGAGACGCATAGTTAATGGTCTTCAGACCTCTAGAATACTTGAATGTCTGATAGAATTTGTTATGTCATGTCTACCTCCTTTTTGAACTTGAGCAAACTCAAACTGAATTTAATGTGAGTCCTGCAAGTAGGTAGAAGAATTAAGTATCAAACTCAAATGTTTGTGAAATACGACTTGTTGAGAGATAGACCTTGAACAGAAAAGTGTAATAGCAGCTATTGTACATTCTACTGAATAGATAATAAACCAATAGACCATTTATGTATTATCAATGGATGAAGAGGGCCTAAATATGTTGCATTAATATTGTATAGGCCACAGCATTCCCATGCCGGTTTGATAAAAGTCTTGGGTCTCGTGAGTTCGTGACGTTACTTGTGTATAATTCACAGCTAAGTAAGTTGCATCAAGACTCAAGATCGTTTTGGGAGTTGCGGTGGGTTTCGAGATGGAATTTATGTTATTAACTATATTATTATGTATTATTTGTTATACATAATATTATGTATGTATTTATATAACACCTGACACTTTATATAGAAGGATATCACACACACAATATGTATTATTATGAGCGACGTGTATAATGAGCGATAAACTAACAAATGGGAGGGTGATATCGAAAATTAACCTTTTAGGATGATTTTCGATAGCACATGCGATCCATGAATTTGTCTTTGTTCCTTTTTAATGTTCGAGTTGAGAATCATCACTTCGTAATCTGTACCGTATGGTAACGCCATACAGTGATTGTGTAACACTACAATTATTGTACTCGGCTTCTCCTTGTGAAATCAGTGTATCTAATCAAACTCGGCTTCCCCTCGTGTGATTGATGCTCTAATTCCCACTCGACGATGCTTCGTGCAGTTGGAGCAGCAGTATTACATAATAATGGGACAGATTTTTTTCATGTCCATACATAATCCTTAATGATGATACTAGAATTTAAATAGCTTTCTTTTCCTCCTTCGAAATATTCTAATTATGCATAGTTTGAAACTTGAAAATATATACAAATTACACTACACTCACTATAAATGTCTCAACTTATTTGATAATTCTATAATCTATAATTCCATCGGTACTTACGGGAAAATTAAAGTTATGACCGGACAACTTCACCCTGTATTCGCACTGTAGAAGTATGAAATTGCGAAGGTAACACCTGCTCAATATTCGACTAGGTAGTTGAAATGACGTCTTTATCATAACGCAGAGTGGCAAGCTAATGACGATTTGCCGCATGGTTTTCGCCCATGGGCACATAATAAAAGTGCTAATTGTACTGTTCGTTGCACAATATCATTATAGGAACTTGTAACAGTGTTTTGTCACTATGTATTAAAGTATACGTCTGAACGTGTGTTTCTGTGGGTGCAGATAATTGATCAAGGATCAATTGGAAGTCCAAAAATTCAGGTTTTGTGGCCAATTCGTGAAACAGAATTCTATAGACAGTGAATGTAGCCACGTTTGTTGCCACTAAACTATATACTTACAAATCATAAGAAAACATCTCATAATGATGTTTCATAAAGGCGTAGTTAAGTTAGATACATACATAACAAGACTCTCCATTCCCGGTTAACAAACAACCAGCATACGGCATTCTACGTGTTGAATCAACACGTATAAGGCAGGCCATATACTGTTGATAGATGGAGAGATTGTCGTTGAGAACAACAATTATAGCAGCTTCATTGGGTTTGGCAGCAAATTCAGAAATTGATACGGGTTGATGATATATTGGTATGGATATAACATTATGTACCATTCATAAGATAGGACTTATTTTGTCTGCCGAGTGACAATTGCTGTGAAACCCATAAATATCTTGCAAATTTGCCAAGATGTAGAATACAGGTATGGTGTGTTCAGCTGAAACTGAGACCTTCATAATTCTGTGATATGATATAGTAGGGGCGGGGCCAAGTCCAATTTTGTCCAATTATGTCCAAGGTTAACCTGATTCTTAGGAATTGGACAAAAAATCATTGGACAAAATTGGACAAAATTAGACAAAATTGGACATATTTTTTAAAAAAAAATCCCGGATACTAAATTTCACTCACTTGTGGTGTTTTGAGTTCCACAAAGTCCACAAATGAAATTTTACTCTAGCTCTATGTCAATAAAGGGCAGTCTTGTCAGATTTTTAGGGACAAAACGGAAACGTATGTATTTGGGCACACTGGAAGAACGCCAACTGGCAATGCCTGTTACCTTTCGCCAGAGGTAAGAGTGTTTTTAACACTCGAGTGTCCTAGTAGAGTTCGAAAGGCACATGAAGAGAATGTTTCTAAGCACTCGTGCGAAGTAGAGTTCGAAAAGCACCTTTCATGCCCCAGGGCCGTAGCCAGGATTTTTTCCGGGAGGGCCCTTGCGCCGCGAGCGAAGCCAAGCTGCGGCAGGGGGTCTGGGGGCGCCCCCACAGTCTAGGGGCGAGCCCCGTAAATTTAGGAAATTATGGGTGCTGTAGGATGATTTTTACAATAAAGAAATGTACAGGACGATATTTGTCAAAATCAGAGCATTGAAAAAAGTATACAATCAACTATAAGTTTGAACTATAACAGTCAGAATAAGATTAAACTGCCACTATTTAACCAAGCCAAAGTATGTAATTATGATTATCAGTCAAAGAACTTTTATTCTAACTATTTTTTGAAATGGTACCCATTCTTCCGAGGGGGGCTGCAGCCCCCTAGCCCCCCCCACCTCTGTCTACGGGCCTGTCATGCCCTGACAAGCCTTCTGAACCGGTACTCAATTCTTTTCAGAGCTAGCTAGTATTTTGGAATTAAACCCTTCATTCATTATTTCGTTGTTTGTTAAATCGTTACTTGAACAGATGCTATGTCAGATATGGCCTAGACGGTTTAGTATTATCATGGACGCTAACTAAACACCAGGTCCCATCTGTTCTTGTCCATACTTTCGGCATTTATAGTCTCCCTGACTTTTAAGGCCATTTACGTAAGCGTTATGCAATGATGATTTGATATTGAGTTAGAGATCGTTGGTCCAGTCCCGGGTCCCCGGCTAAATATTTCATAATGGAAAGATGTGAGTGGAAATGGAAATGATTGCTGGATTACATTAAATTGCAGCATGGCGAGTGATGTATCAATGACATCATTCTGACGTATCACTAACAATAACACCAGTCACTTCAGTCTGACGTACAATGGCTTCAGTCTGTCTGACGTGTCGCTGACATCAGTCTCTCAGTATGACGTTATCATATGGTTATAGATGAATTACAGACACCAGTGTGACGTTACATGGAGCACAGACACCAGTCTGATTTTAGACGTATCAGTATCACTGACACCAGTCCTACATTTCACTGACACCAGTCTGATGTATCTTGACACCAGTCTGGTGGATTGCTGACACCAGTCTGGTGGATTGCTGACACCAGTCTGGCGTATCTATATCATTGACACCAGTCTGATTTATCACTAACACCAGTCTAACAGATCATTGACTTTTAGTCTGACATACCACTGATTCCAGTCAGACGTATCATTGACTTTCAGTCTAAGTAAGACGTATCATCGACACCAGTCTGAAGTAAGCCGTATAAATGACATCAGTCTGAAGTAAGACGTATCGCTGACACTAGTTTGAAGTTAGACGTATCACTGAAATCAGTCTGAAATGAACGTGTCAATGATACTAGTCTGAAGTAAGACGTATCACCGACACCAATTTGACGTATCAATGCCACGAGTCTGACATATAATCAACAACGGTCTGATGTATCGCTGACACCAGTCCGAATGTCACTGACACCAGTATGATGTACCACTGACACCAGTCTTGCGGATTGCTGACACCAATTTGACGAATCACTGACGCCAGTCTGACATATCATCAACAACGGTCTGATGTATCGCTGACACCAGTCCGGAATATCTCTGACACCAGTCTGGCGTATCACTGACACCAGTCTGATTTAATATCACTAGCAGCAGTCTAACATAGTGGCACCAGTCTGACATACCACTGATTCCAGTCAGATGTATCACCGACACCAGTCTGAATTAAGACGTATCACTGACACCAGTCTGAAGTAAGACGTATCGCTGACACCAGTCTGATGTAAGACGTGTCAATGCTTCAATGATACCTGTCTGAGTTAGACGTATCACCAACACCAGTCTGATGTATCACCAAAAGACCGGTCTGTTCACGTTAGACTTATCTGATATCACTGACACCAGTCTGACGTTAGATATATGAGTGTCACCCGTCGGAAGTTAGACGTATCCTGACACTAGTCTGATGTTAGGCGTATCACTGACACCAGTTTGAAGTTAGACGTATCACCGACACCAATGTGACGTATCACTGACACCAGTCTGACTTATAACTGACACCAGTCTGACGTATTGCTGTCTCAGTATGACATATTGCTGACACCAGTCTGACGTATCACCGACACCAGTCTGACGTTAGACGTTTCACTGACTAGGAAACTGCTGGTAACTATTTAACCAAACAGTAACTGAAATACTGGTTGACCGGACTTTTTCAACTGTAACCGAAACTGCGTAACCGTAACCGAATGTCTTTTGATTAACTGATTAGGGGCAAATGGGAGGTTAACCGAATAACCGAACTGTAACCGAAAACGGTTTAACTGGCCCTTTTGTCTAACCTAACCGTCACCGGATTTATTGAAAAAGTTTAGGTAACCGATCGTTTGCTATCACTGACACAATTCTGAAGTTAGACGTATCAGTGATACCAATTACCAGTTTGAACTTGCCGTATCACTGAAGCCAGGTTAATTTTCACTGATGTGTCGTTGTCGGTGGATCATATGATTCTGTCGTTAGTACTAAAAACAGGAACTGGTCGATTCAAGCCAAATAAAGCTGAAACAAGCCAGACAAACCCGAAACCACCCCGAACCAACCCAAAACTTCCCAAATGTAGCCGAAATGATCCGAAACAAAGCGAATCAACCCGAAACAATTGAATCCAGCCCGAGTCAGCCCCGCCCTAACCATAACCCGGGTTGATTTTGGTTGATTCAACACAGTGGATTGTTTCGTTTGTTTCGGGTTGATTTGCTTGTTTCGCTTGTTTCAGTTCATTTCGGGGAGGTTTTTGGATTATTTCGGGGAGGTTTTTGGATTGGTTCAGGGTGGCTTCGGGTTGTTCCGCTTTGTTTCGGCTTGATTTGGCTGGTTCCTACTTCAACTTATAGTATCGACGATGATTATTTGTATCTAGGTCCTAGAGAGGTCATGAACCTCTGTGATGGAAATCTTGACTATTGGTTCAGAAGAATGCCGTGGCAATCACTCATAATATAGTCCATCCAACGGAGTAATGAGCTCTGTACTAACAGACAGTAACGGAATCAAGCATTATTTTGTTTCCACTTTCATTTTACTTCCAGTTCCACTTTTTGCCTGTCGATGTTCTTCCACTACATGGGCTGTATCTTGAGTAGTTAATTTCCAAACGAAAATAAGCTACAGTAAGATACCATGGCTATATGATATTGACACTCAATGGAGGATTGACAAATCAATAGAGGGATTGTTGGATTGTATATTTAACTATGGAATTATAATTGTTGAACTCATCCAAAGCTATACAGCCTAAGAGTTGGAAGCAAAATGTCTAATATTGTCCAATTTTGTCCAAAGTTAACCTCATTTTTGAGAATTGGACAAAAAATCATTGGACAAAATTGGACATAATTGGACAAAATTGGACTTGGCCCCGCCCCTATCTTAGCGAGTAGAAGGTCTACAACCCGTATTCCACGGCAATCAATGAAAAGAGCCTTATCGTCCACCACCACCCTTTCTCTTGTGTGATAATCTGTATGTGTGGCGGTAGAAGAGACCTGGTGGCGTCACAAGACCTGAAAAACGCACGCGGATTGTTAAAAATGAAAGAAAAATGAGGAATATATACGTGCATGAAACGTGTACCTAAATACGTACACAAATACGTAGGAAAATCGCGGACAAATATCTGAAAGTTACATCAGTTTTAATGTTCAGAATGGTGAATTGATGAGATGGCGTTTATTTTGTTTATTTTCCCCGTGCGACTTTTGTAATTGCTTCAAAACGGGAATATATGCTACAACTTTCCCATCATTAGTTCACCGAATAATCCGGTGTTTACATAATATAAGTCCTAATGTGTGAGAGGGAACTGGTGACCAGTATTCGAGGTGGTCATTGGTCTTATATGAGAGTATGAAGCCTGGAAGAATAATTGGTGGTTCAGAGGACCGTCATTTTCGTAGAAAAAATAACCACCCCCTGGTGTGACGTCAAACCAGCGTTTTGTTGTGCGAGATATAGTGTGGATAAATGGAATGGAATCTTTACTTCTGGTGAATCAGAAGAAGTTATATCCCCTAGGAAGGACGAATTCTTCCTAATAAATGCGCAGCTTTAAATT